>VNJQ01000024.1:0-66027 GCA_008042515.1 Drosophila truncata
GTCCGTCTGTCCGTCTGTCTGTTTCTACGCAAACTAGTCTCTCAGTTTTAAAGCTATCGACTTGAAACTTTGCAAACACCCTTCTTTCCTTTGCACGCAGTATATAAGTCGGAACGGCCGGGATCGGCCGACTATATCCTATAGCTGCCATATAACTGATTGATCGGAAATGGTATAACTTCGGTGTTTTTAGAGTTAGAGAATTCAGATTTTGTACGAATGCTATTGTTGGCAACATAATACGACATACCAAATTTCATAACGATCGGCCGACTATATCTTATAGCTGCCATATAACTGAACGATCGGAAATTACCCGGCCATTTCAGCCTTCTCGTTAAGTCATTTAAATTAGATTGCATATGATTCAATTTGGAAAATATAATTTACAGAATATTCTGCAAGGGTATATAAACTTCGGCTCCGCCCGAAGTTAGCTTTCCTTTCTTGTTTCAATTAAATTCTTAATAATTAGTAAGTATTTTGTACAGTGCAACTTCTTGGCTTAATTTAAGGCAAATTTTAAAGAAGAAATTAAAGAAATAAATAGTCTGAAGACGGTGACAAGACTTAGGGGTTTTCTGTTTTTTTTTCTGCTTCGATCTAGATCAAAAAATCACGAATTCATATCACTGCCCCAACGCTTTGTTTAACTTGAAGCTCAATCATGTATTTCTTTATTTTTTGTTTGTTTTCACCTGATTTAAGACCACCTTACCACCCCTTGGATGTTACAACCCCATATCATTATTCTATCTGTATTATTCTGTATTATTTTTGTGCTTTATGTTGATTCCTGCTTCCTGCTTGCTGCAGCCTCCAGCGGAATTGTCCAAATGTTTAGTTAGCAATTGTTATTGTAGTCCTGAGTGTGTGTGTGTTAACCCGCCGGCAGTCTGTCCCCCCCTCTAGAAAAACCCCACTGTCCGCAGGGGTTATTCGGACTCCCTGAGCTCCTGTTTCCCCACGCTTCCTGCAAGCAGAGGAGTCTCAAGTGCAAGTGTACTCAAAGTCTACCTGATGTTTGCTCTCTCGTCCCACCTTTCTCTCTCTCATTCTATTTTCTATTCCCTTGGCCCCCTTTTACCCCGCCTCTGTGTGCAGTCCAATCCCTGGAGGGCAAACCATACAAAACCTCATGGTACACAGAAAGAAAATGTGAAAAATACAGAGGTAGAAGATCTGCCAAGCTCAGATATCAAGATTTTTATTTAAATTATACTTTACTTTACTGTTGAAATATTTTATTATAATTATAATTAAAAACCAAATGCAAGTTCTGCAGTTTTTTAGAGAAAATAGGATCCCAGTGCACTCCTAATATCTCAAAGGTTATTGTCGCAACTCCATCAATGCTGTCAGCCAGGCAAGGTTTTCCTCTGCCTCTTTTTTCGTTCCAGCAGTTATTTTCTACTCTTTTTTTTTAGCCACTGTGCTGTGTTGCATTTTAAAATTAATATTTGGATTTTAATTAGCAAGAAATTTACTTTGGGCCCTGGCAGTTTTGAGTTCTCGCTTTTGTGTTTACCTTTTGCTAGGAGCTCGGCGCGCCCTCGTTCCTCGTCCCTCGTCCCTCCCCAAACCCAGCAAAAATCCCGTGAAAGCCCCCCGCCTCTGTGTGTGCACACTAATTAAATATACACACACACACACACACACACACATTGAACACACACCAAACACAGGGGCTCACATCGATGGGTTTAAGGTGGAAAATGGGTTAACCCAATCATCAAATATGCAACATTTGCTTAGTTACAAAATTTAATTTTCGCTCATAGAGAAGGCTTTATAGTTTGAGCTTTCTTTGGTGGAAAATTGCAACGATTTTGGGGTTGTGGAAAATGGGGAAATTTAGTTGCATTTTCAATTTGTAATTTGTAATTTTCGAACTTCGAATTTAACTGAAAAAGCATTTAATGCTTTGCGTTTCGTGTTTATCATTTTAGAAAAGCCGGAAAAGCCGGGAAAGCCTGCTAGGGCCCAACAATGTCACAAGGCATACAAGGTGTTAAGGCAGCCGCATCGAACATGTTGCAAGCACGCGGACTGTTAAAACTTAACAGAGGTATGTTAGCTATGTAACCGAAAGATACATTGAGGGAATTCTTTAGGATAAATGCAACTGAGAGCTGAGGGGAAGCATTTTCATAGTTAAATCTTACAGGAATTCACTAGGAAACCGAATGATGAAGGAAATTCAAGCAAATTTCTATGGTAAACAGAGAAATAGTTTTATTTTTCCCCATTTCATTTCATTTTCAATTATTCAAGAGCAAAAAGCCTTAAAGCCAAGTAATGCTCAATCGATATACAATATACATATATGCACAGAGGCTGCTTATGCTAATTGCTGAGATGATCTCTCATAGCAACCCCCTGGGGGATTTTGTTCTTCTTTTTTTTTTTGGGAGGAAAGCGGAACTGAAACTACCCCTGAAAGCAAATCCTATTTGGACTCTTACTTGGCCATTGCGGATGGTGTGAGTGAGTCACTTTTCGGCGTTTATTAGATTTCGCGTTGCGATTCTCTGGTGACTAACAAAGGAATTTTAAATTCCAATAAATCTGCCAGCTTCAATAAGTGTTCGGTGGTGGAGTCCGGCGAGTGAATGAATGGGGGGCTTAACTGTTGATTTCCAGACGGGGGACTTCATTTTTTTCTCTCCTTTTGCGGGGGTGGATTTCCCCAGAACATCCATCTCCCGTCTGGCGTCCCCTTTTTTTTTATGGCGGGGCCCCCCCATGAAAATTTGATTGTCGCCTCGTGGTGGAAATTTGACAACAAAACATTTTCGTAGGCAAATTTATGTGGCTTGCGTTTTTTTATTTTTCTAATTTTTATTTTTATTGGTTTCACTTTTATAATATTTGCTTATTTTTTGAATCGATTTTGGCTAAGCAAAGCCACGGTTTTCAACCCCTTTGGGTGAGTCGTAAAGCAGAATTTATTATTTGCATTCGCAGGACACGGCTTAAAGCCCTTCATGTTTTAACCCCAAGAATTTTCCATTTCCCCTTTCGCTGGCTTCTCGTTTGTTTTTTGTCTTTTTGTTGCCAGTGCTGGCGACAGTTTTTTAATTAAAGCCAGTCAAGAAGAGGCTAAAAACCGAGTTCATTTTTGTGGTCAACGTTTCAAATTTTAACTTATATTTTTCAAAGCCTAAAATCAAGACTTAACAACCATAAATATGTCATTTTCTTAACAAACAGCATAAGAAAGTTGTTTTTCAATTTAATTGCAAGACTTTTGGCCTCATTAGGTTCCTGTTTTATTTTTCCCCATTGAAGCTTTTTTCACATTTTCCGCAATTTGCATGTTTCCTGTGTATTTTTTCAACCACAGCCCAAAGCCATTATCAATTTTCTCTCTTTTTTTTGTCAGTTATAAATATATGCAAGTATATATAACGATTTAATTAAAAAGTTACATAAAATATGTTTTTTCCAAAATCAAAGAAAGAAAAAAAAGAAGAGAAAGTGAAGAAAAGAAAAGAATAACAGCTTTTGCCAAGGTGTTCCATACATTTTCCAAGCTACACTAAACACTCGATATTATGGGAATTAAAGGGAATATCAGAGGATTATTATTATAAATTTTAATCATAATTTTTTAATGAACAAATACCAGGTTTTATATTTTTCAGAAATTATTTATTTCCCATTTTGTTCCGATTAATTCCTTTGCCTCTAGTTTACTGTATTGCCTGACGGGCTTTCTTTGGCTCCCCCTACTTGGCTCGATGCTTTCCCAAGTTTCCCGGGCTATATCCTCGCTCATTAAGTCATCGTTCGAGCCGAGTTATTCAATGGCCAACCTTTTGAGTGCCGAAAAAGGGGGACACTTGGGGTCGCATCGCCTCGCCTCGCATTTTTATTTTCATAATTTAATGTGTGTGTGTGTGCGCCTTTTGTTTTTGGCGATGCCCAAAACACTCGACAGAAAATAAACAGAAAACAGAGCAAAAAAAAATATATATAACAGAAAATGAAGGAAAAACAGCAGCGAGCGACAGTGAAATGCGCGGAAAATCTGTGCGGAAAAAAAAACAACAGGCAGCGTGGTAAACAAAAATGAAAATGTTGTTTTTTTTTCGACTTTTTTTTGGCAGGCTGCGAAATCAAAGAATGTGGCACCCCCCAAGTCCCTACCCCCCAACGACTTTCACTTGTGCCGCGGGCAAAGAAAAGAAAAGCGTGTGTGTGTGGAAAATGTAGGGGGAGTAGGCAAAAAAACAAAACAAAAATTAAGCAACGGCTGCGAAATGAACGCCGAAAACCGTTTACCAAGAGTTGTTTACGGGGCTACCCATTTTTTCCCCTTCTCTCCACCGTTTTTCCAGAGGGGGCAACATCTGCTAGGGATTTTTCCGTTGACAGGGGGAGAGTGTAATGTTAAAGAACGCGACTTCGTCTAACCCAGTTAACCAGGTAAATAACATGTGAGTTCAAAGATTTCCATTAAATTATGCGCGGGGGCGCTGTAATGATAGAATTTAAGGGGGTTTCCCGTAGACCTCCGGATGGAAGATTGCCTAAATAAATGGAAATTACATTTGCTAGCAATTATTAATGGCTTACGAGATTAGGAAAATGTGTTTAAAATGAAAATCTACTAAAAAGCAGGCAAAGCCACAAGTTTAAAGTTTAGGGAGTAAATAAAATGTTGTTAAAATTATACAAAGTATTACAAAATGTAACAAAATGTAAGAAAATTATTAATAAAATATTTTAAAATATTATACAATTTTTTAATTATGCATAAATACTATAACAATTAATTTAAGCCGCGAAAACTGGCAGCTACATTGTCTAATAAATTCCTTCTCTTCGGCCTGGCAAAGCCTCCTCCTTCTGCCTGTTTCCTATATCTTTTTCGACATAAAAACTATGCCCAACTGCAGTTTAAAATTCAAATAGTGGCTGTTATCTATCAACTGGCATTTACAATTTTTCCCAGAGCTCTAAAACAGCAGCACAGCTCAGGAAAAAAAGGCTGGGCCCGCATGCATAAAAATTATTAATGTTTGTTTAATATGTTGTACGACACTTTTGTCAAAGGGCCTCAAAAAAAAAAAAAAAGGCAGCAACACAATTTTAAATACACATAAATACATATATATTTTAATGCATCGAACCATTATGCAGAGTGCAATTAAAAGCTGCAAGGCAGTAACACAAAAATCGAATAAAAATGCAATTGATTTATGTGGCAAGCATTTAAAAACGAAACTGAGACCAAGTCTCATATTGATAATGACCATATATAATATTTTTTCCTTTTTTTCCTACTCAAACTCATTTTTTATGCACATATTTATACTTTTTTTTCTATTGCCCGTAATGACTTTTAAATGAGACGCGTGCCGCGCGGCAGCCACCCCCAAAAAAACAAAAAAAAGAATATTTGTAGCCTTTGTAGATATTTGCTTAAATTGTTATTATTAATAATAGAGTCGCATTATGACTAGAAATAATTAAAAACGTGGCTGGCGGATGCGGGCTGCGGTCTATTGAAAATGATTGGAAAAGGAAACACATACACACACGCTAACTTTTCAATTAAGGCAATTAATATGCAAAATAATTCATCGTCAATCAGCCAAAAATGATGAGAGACCAAACAAAGGCATAAAACAAAAAATAATAATGAAAAAACCTAAACTAGCAAATAGAGCATCAGCACGCAGCTTCAATTGAAACAATTATTTGCTTTGATGTATGGTTTTTTGTTGGGAAATTGGCCAGTTAAAATGTATAAAAAATTTCAAGAACGATGCTTGATTTTTATCATAGGAATTCAAAGTATTCTTTGAGTAACTTTTATTATTTATGGCATTAATATGCTTGTAAGGATTATTAACTTAAAAAATTAAAGGAATTTTCCCTATAAATAATATAATAAAATATTATTATAAACGATTTATATAACCTTGGCCTTTTCCAGCTTCAATATCTATCTCATACCATACATAGTTATGCGTACTTGATGATGAATGCCCAGCCCAGGAAAATGAATGAAACGCGCCCACATATCATGCCACTTTCCCTACATTTTACCCTGTTCTGCCCCTGGTTTTCTTTTACCATTTTCCTCTGCCTTCTGCCCGATTTTTCCCTATCCTTTTTGGTGTTGGCCATAATGACCAGGACAACAATGAAAAGGAGAAGACAGCGACGGACGGCATGATAATGACGTTGATCAACGCACACACCCAGCGAGCGTCCATTTGTCTAAGCCCCACCTCTGGCGACCCCTCCGCTGGAAAATGCCACCCCGTGTTAAGTTTTTCACACTACGAAAATGTATAGGAAAATTTAGAGAAAATGTAGAAAACTATTGCGAATTATTTACTTCAAAATTGAGAGTTCTTTTTACATTTGCAATAGTTTTTGTTGTTATTATAAATAGTTTTTACTTAAATATTGAAGTCTAGGTGGTTTTAAATATTATTAATTATTATTATAAAGTTGATATAATTTTTTATTTATAAATTTAATCTGAAATACTATTTTTTCTCTCTCTGCATGTCTTCGAAATTGCGTTTGTGCGTTGTCTGACTGAAAGGAAAAACCTTTTCCAAGCACACCTCTTGCCATGGAGATGGCACACCCCCCACGCACACACACACACATATATGTGTGTGTGTATATGTGCCACGCCCACATTCAAGGCAGTTGGCTTGGCGCGTCAGCAGCTACAAAATATTTACAATGAAAAATGTCAGCAGGTATTTATTTTTATGGCCCAACATTCGTCAGTCTTATTGTTAGTTGAGTCGCCTGTTGGTAGAAGGAGGAGGACTCTTTTCCCCTGTTTTCCCTGGCTGTTTCGGTGGGTATTTCGTGGAAAAGCTTGCTCACAAAGGCTTAGCTGGCTTTTTATGGGTTATCCATCAGAGAGGGGAAAAGCGTTCTCGCTTTCCGTTTTATAATAAAAGAAAAAAAATAAAATTAATACGAAAGAAATTGGAAAATATGGCAATTTAAATGGTAATTCTAGTTTTCCTTTGTATATATTTATTTTATTTATAAAGAAATGTTCTTATTTATTATTATTTTATTTTAATATTATTTATTTCCTAGATTTATTTAAGTTTTGATTAATCTAGACTCTTAAAGAATATTTTCAAGGCCTTATCGATATTTTATCGAACGTTTTATCGAACATTTTAACTCAAAACTTTACATTTCTGCCTGAGTTTTAAAAATATATTTTAAAAATATCCTAATAAATAATTTTTTATTATTATATTACTATTATTATATATTATTATTATTATATAAATATTATTATTATTATTATTATATTTAAGACTTTACTATATCCCTATTTTGTTCCCTTTTTCGTTTTTTTTGCGCTCAAGAATATTTGTATTGGCCTAGACTCGTTTCGCCTTGACTTTGCCGCTCCTTTTTCCGCTTTCCTTGCCCAACTTTTCCCCCATTTTTCCCCGACACCGCCCCCCATTTGGTGCTTAGCCACTTTTATGAATATTTATTCTGTCTCGCATATTAAAAATACAAGTTTCTCCCCCTACACACAAACAGCGGGCCAATGACTAATAGTTGTATATTTTATTAATATTTGTCTGGGGGAGAGAGAGAGGCGGTACAGGGATATTAGATAAGTCTTTGCCTTTGGCTTGGACATCCAGAAAAGAAAAGGTAGCTGGGCGGATTCCGCCGGAAAAGCAGGCAACACATTTTTGCGTGCGTGGCAATGAAAACGAAGGGGTAGAGAGTGAAGGAGAAGCAGTGTCAGAAAATGCTGCCACATGTTTTTTTTATGCCACTTCCGCTTTTATTTTGGTTTCTGTATTTTTGTGTTTTTTTATTTGTTTTTATATTTATTTCGAAACCCAACTGGACGTTTTCCGCCACACACACGAAACAGTCAACGCTGCTGTCGCCTGACTTTCCAAACAACATTTTGTTTTCTCATTAGACAGTTGTCCCCTTTTTCTTTTTTATACGCTTTTCCCTTTTTCCTTATTTTTTTAACCCTCTGTTCTGGGGAGCTCTTCATAATTGTCAGCCTTACAGAGAAGGCATCTCCAATAAAAGTCCGGTCAAACCGCATTTCCGCATCGGCCATCGGAGAAAGAAACTTGAGGTCCTGGCTGTTATTATTATGATACAAACCCAGACATGTGTGATTTATGTGGAACATTTGCTGGGTTCCTTTTGGGGTATGATGAGCTTGATTTATCAATAAATATATTATATAAAATCTTATAAAATATAAGAAGAAATTTACAAACAAGTTATTGATGAGTAGAAAAATGCTTGTTTGGCATTCCTATAATTTCTAAAATATATTTACAACAATGAGTAGCTTACATTCTGTTGAGCCTGAGGGAAAAATCGTGTGGGATGGAAAAACCCAGCTTGGGTTAGGTTAGTTTTCTCTACGTGTTGATTTTGTCAGATTTTTTCTGCCTCTTGCAAACATGTTTTATTACTTAGCCGAAATACATAAATAAAATAAATATATAAAAAATTTAAGGGTAAAATTGAGAGCAAAAAAATCGTATGTAGTTTTCCCTTGTCCCTCACTTTTCCGGCCGATTTGCTCGAGCGCTAATTTAATGACATTAAGCTGGTTCCGATTTGGTTTCCTTGCCGCTCTCGGCTCTCGGCTTTCGGCTCGGTTTGGTTTGGTTTTGGTTTTGGTTTTGGTTTTTTCCACCCAAAAAATTTCCCGGACCCGCTTTTCGTTTTCTAGTTTTTCGCTCAACTTGTAATTTGGCACAGCTGCAGTTCGGCGATGGCCAACATTGAATAAATAGCAATTTCTATGCAATGTTTTTCTGCAATTTAAACTTTATTTTCATTTATGGCTGCCACTTTTCCCGCAAGGCGGTGAACAGGGGTTTTGAATTTCACTCGGGTTTTCCTTTTCTTTTTTTTTTTTGTAATATATGTACATATATCTATATATTATCTATATTTTTTTTGTCGCTACTCACATTTCCTTCTGTCTCCTTTAAAAAAATGTTCAAATACCATATTTCGCATTTATGTTGCACTTTGGCCCCCGTAAAGAAATTGGATTATCAAAGGAATAAGATTGGGTTATAGCTTGTAAAGGACGCCGATTTTGTTCAATTACAGGGAAAGTATTATTTTTAGATTTCGTTTTTCAAAAGGTTTATATTTAGTTACACATTTCATGGGTTATTTGGTTAGTATTAAGGGGAAAGGTAACTTAATACCTCAAAAAAGGTATCAAAAGAGTATTAAGTATTCAATTATAAACTGAGACAGAAAGAAATATATTTTACCTAATCAATATTAACTTAAATATAGCATTAACAAATATATTTTAACCCTGGAATTTTCTGTACATCTTACAAGATTTATATTTAAATAATTACAAGTAGAAAATTAATTAAATTGGAACCTTAAATGCATCAGAAAAAATCAAAATAAAACAAAACATGTGTTCCTTTTCAAGGAACTTTTTTAATTCTTATTTTCCAAGTCCTAAAAATAGTTTAAAAATATAATTAAAACAGAACTTAAGTTCCTTTTCAAGGAACTTTTTAAATTCTTATTTTTCAAGTCCTAAAAATAATTTAAAAATATAATTAAATGTATTCTCGTATTTATTCCGCTTTGTTTCACTTTTAAATTGTGATTTAAGAATCCTGGCTAATCTCAGGCCCAATTGATATGTCTCAGTTGGCGCTTAGTTACAGAATTTAACCCCTTAATGGCTGAAAACCTCCTCCCATCTCCCCCTCTATCCCATTCTATAACTATCTTAACCCAGAGGCTTGAGGCAAAGTTTCTTCTTCAACCCAAACTTATTAAATGCGACCTGGGACAAGGCACAAGCAGGAGATGAAAATCTGGAAAAAAGTAAAGGGGGCAAAGGGCTGGGGCTTTGGCATAGTTTTGCACGTTTTGAACGGTAAAAGGCAGTCAGACGAAAGGCCTCACCCTTTTCTCACAGTGTGTCTGTGTGTGTGTGTGTGTGTGTGTGCTTTTCTCATTTGCTGCTGAATTTTTATTACAAATTTCTTCATGACGATGGCAGCGACAGGAGGACAGGGCTCAGAATGTGTTTTCTTTTTCGTCCATGGGTGACACCCCTTTCCCCCACACATATATATTTTTCTAGTGTCAAAAGAAGGCCAAAATAAATAGCAAAAAAAAAAAAGATAGAGAAAGAGCGGAAAATCATTGCAATAGGAAATGAAAATGTTGCGGGTAAAAGGCAAAGGGTGTAGGGGGCTGGCTGGAAAATCAATAGGAAGCATCGGTAGGATATTTAAGCAGGATATTTAATATGTACATGCGATGGCATTCTCTTTTCCCAAATATGATTCTCATCCGGCATTTGCCGTCATCTCTGGCTCGTCTATTCGGTGGCTTAGACGAAGCCACTTAAGCCACCTTCAATTTGATATCAATAATGGCCAAGGAGCTGCAACCAGACAGACACACACAGACCGAGTTCTGTCCTTTTCTAAATATATTGAGAAAAATACTACTAATATATAAGTAAATATATATTTAAATATTAATATTATTAAGGATTTTTCAATCTATAGAATAATTTTCTATTTTATTTTATAAATATTTATGTAAAGTCTTTGGAATTAACTTATTTTATGAGTTTCTGATGGAATTTAAAGATAAACACAGGTATGATTGCCTCTAGGCTTACGTATATATTTTTATATACCATTTAAAACTTACTAAATTACATAAAAAATATTTACATAAATTTTTTACTTCATTTTTAAAATTTAAATAATTTTTAAACCAAAAAAAAGTATTATTATGAAAATAAATGCATTTTTGGTTTAGGTTTACAAACTTAAAGGGTCTTTGGACTTATGGTTTTGATTTCTCTTAGTTTCTTTCAGTGCAGCTTCACCCTTGGCAATTTCTAACGTCTGTTGCTGAGTTTCTGGCATTCCTTGTCTGTTTTTTTGTTGTTTTTGTTGTTGTTGCCTTTTCATTTTTTGTATCTTTAGGAACGTTTTCCCGCAACCCGTCCATGCCCCCCATTTCCCCCATTTCTACACACCATTCCAACTTCAACTCGCACTATTTATCTTGTTAGCGGAAATCTATTGAAAATGTTGATGTCCTTTGTTGTTATGGGCGGGCTGTATATATGTACATGTGTCTGTGTGTGTGTCTGGCATCTGAAATATATTTAATATATATAAATATATATATTTACTCCTGTGCGGGTTGCCATTTTCAATAAGCTTCGAGTGTTCAAGTTTGTACATTTTGTAGAGCATTTTTGTGGTGGCGTTCAAAAGTTCAAAAGATCAATGAAAATGTGGAAAATGTTAGAAAATAAAAGGGAGTGTAAGTGTTAATTATTTAAATAGTAATTTTTAATTATTAAGTATTATTAAATATTATTTAGATTTTTTATTGGTTTACTTAGTTTCTCTTTAGTTTCTTAGTTTTTTAATATTTTTCTCAGGATCCTTGGCTCACTGACTTACTTATTCATTATTATTTTTTATATTTAAGCCATAAAATCCCTAAGGAATCCATAGAATATATATAGATATTCACTTTTCTCATAGAATAAACTTTTCTCCCCATTTTCTTTAGTGGCAAGATTAATATTTATGAGTGCCTCCGCATAACTATATATTTACTCCAATCGCTCTATCGATATTTATCGCCAGTAATCGCTTTCCATCTCCCCCTGGCAAACTCCCTCCCTCTCCACGAAATTATCTCCTGCAAACAAAATCAATAAACTGAGCAGTAAAGCTGGGGTTTCTTTACCTTTTAACTGTCGCCGCCAGCAGGTGAGCGACAGAAGCGATAGAGGGGTGAGTGGGTGCCAGGATGGGGAAAGGGGTTCATTCGAGTGCTTTCAATTATTTTGCAATTGCGCTTTTTGCGGCATGCGGTCGTAATGGTAAAACTCTTTGCCATAACGGTTAACGGTCCTGGCCCGAGCCACCCCAAAAACATCGAAGCGAAGTTGGGCGCGCTTCAAAACTGCTAACCTAGAAAAAATAATATAGACTCAAACCGAGGGAACCCCGGAGCAGTGGCAACAACATGTTATTGTCATAATGTAAGCTAGCTCTCTCCTTTTCCAGCCCATTGCTTCCTACACTGAGGGGAATTAGGGGATGGGGTATATTAAGGACAATGACTGACTTTAGGGAGTTTTGGTATAAGAATCGGGTTATAATTTTGAACTGGAGAACTGAAATCAGTAGTTAAATAATGGATTATATTTCAAATAATGCTTGTAGTTCTTAAGTACGTTTATGGAGTGTTTGTTTTTATCCTTTTTAATAATTTAATGTTAAATTTTCACCCTAAAATACGCAGAAAACTTAATAATCTTTGCTTTAATTTTTTACTTACATAACTCCTTTCTTTTCTTTTCGTCCAGTGTATATTTGCAACCCTTTATGGCGCCCCCCACTCCCAATTGTTGACTTTTTAGCGTTTTGTCTTCGCTTTCATTTGATGTGGCCTCGCTAACCCTTCGACTCAAGCTCCAACTGCTTCTTCTACTCCTTCTCCACTCTCCTTCATTCTCTCCTCTTTCATTTTCTTTCTCTCTCTATCTCCCCTCCCCAAAAACTCACCCCAACCCCATTTGGCCTCAACCATAATGTTGGCAACTTTATTTGCGGTTTTGTGTGACTGTAAATTACGCAAACAGACGCGCAAATGAAACATATGTAACAAAATGTCTCCTCTGTATATATAACTCTCTCGATTTCCCAAAACCCCAACCCCCAGACCCACCTCCCCTTTTGGCCATGTGAGTTTTGTGACTGCCAAGGCATAATAAATTATTAAGCAAAACTGCGAGTGCTCAGTGTTCATGGCGAATGCCAATGCCAAAATGTTTCACACACTCGACAAGGAGGTACTGCACGTTAGCCTCCACCCCTGGTCCTGTCCGAGAGCCCAACCCCTTTTTTGCCAGCACAAGCAAGCACACAGGCTCCCCTTTGACAAGGCCTACATGGCGTATGCGTAATTTTGTTTTATTTGCCGCCTTTTGTTTTGTGTGTGTCTGTGTCTGTGTGTGTGTGTTTCTTTGTATTATTTATGCATAGGACGCATGGAAGATTGCAATTGGTTTCTGGCATACATATGCCCGTATATGGCAATACAATTTATCTAGCCAGACGACAAAAACAAAAACAAAAATGCCCAATAAAAATAAAAAAAGCAACAATAGAAGATTGAATTGAATTTTCTTCTTGTATTATTTTGTAAATGTAGAAAAAAAAAAAAACAAATCAACTTTGTAGAGAAATAACATTGTAACAATTGTGGCAAGCAAATCGTTTGAAAAAAAAATAAACCGATAAGAACTAAATCGATAAGATTAACAGGATCAATGTTGTGAGCAGTCATCGATAGTCAAAGAACCTAACTTAATTTTTATTAAAAGTAAAGCTAGTTCTTTGCTATATCAAGGCTAATTTTACTTATTAATCATTGATATATATTAAAAACTATTCTTTATATTAATTTATTGTAAAGCAGTCGATAAACCTCGATATTTTCTGTCTTAATCGAAACTATCATTTATAGTTTTTAAAAAGATCAAGAATTAACAACTCCCCTTTCGCTCAACTAACACTAGTTAATATACTTTAAAAACTTTTCAATTATTAACTTGACTTCAGAATCACTTGGCCAAATAATGGCTGCATTTATCGATAAAACATTGACAAATTTGAAGTGATTCCATTGATTAACGACTGACAAAGCAATCGAGAAACTATTCAATTCAAAACTATTTTTTTATATTAATTTATTGTAAAGCAGTCGATAAACCTCGATATTTTCTAGCTTAATCAAAACTATAATTTATAGTATTCAAGAAGATCAAGAGTTAAGAACTCCCCTTTCTCTTTACTAACACTAATATATATACTTTAATAGCTTTTTAATTATTAACTTTCCCGCAACATCCTTTTTAGTCAGTTGGCCAAGTTATGCTTGCATTTATCGATAAACCATTGACAAATTTGAAGTGATTCCATCGATTAACGACTGACAAAGCAATCGAGAAACCATTGTAGAAACCATTGGCAATTATTAATCAATTCCCTGCTCCATCATAGCACCCAAATAGCTCAAGTCACACTGACTACGACAAGTTCCGCTCGAAATGCTTTATGGCCAGTTGCAAATATACATATTCTTGCAAGACCCCGGCCACAAGCTGAACCAGAACGGAACGAACGTCTATCAGTGCCCAGTAAAAGCCTCTCCAATCGAATCCTTGTCTGGCATAGATATGTCAGGACAATGAAGAGTCATGCCCCTTCAGAGGAAGTGCCAACCCCTTTGGCTGGCAGAGCCGGAGAGCTCCTTGGACAATCCCTCATAAATTCCACTATACGCCATCATCTTGGCCACAAGCTCCGGTCGGCATATGACACTTCTACCTCCCTTCTTGCCACTACACTTCACTCGACTCCACCCACGCCTGGCTGCCAATCGATGTATCGATTGGTAATAATGGTTGTTTGCCAGTGCTGCCCCCCGTTTGCTCTATTGCCTAATAATGAGGCAAAAAATACAATATATATAACGAAAGAGAGAAAAAAAAAACAGGCGAAATAAAATACATTCTGTTGATATTGATAATGACGCTGATGTTTTTGGTCATTTGCGAGTGCTTTTCACCGCCCCCTCCTTTGGCTAATTAGTGGGTCAGTTTTCCCAACGCTTTTCACTGGCTGTCTGTCTGCCTGTCTGTCGGTTGGTCCTTCCTTAAGGCCCGTTCAACTATCGCAAAGTAAGTGAAAAATTTCCTGGCAATTTGCATAGTTGATGACAATTTTCGTTGCCTTTTTCCCCTCTCTCTCTGTCTGTGCCTTGGCCTCAACCACACTCTGACAACTTGGCGAGTTAGTCAACTTAAGTAGTTACTCTTGTTGCCGTTTGTCCGCTCTGTTATTGCTGTTTTTGTTGACGACTCTGTGGCCAACTTATTATTGGTTTGATTGTCGCAAATTGCCATGGCCGCCAGCGGTTCGACAGACACCGGCACTTATGGTTTTTACAGTGGGGTTTTTAAGGTGGATTTTTAAATGATTTCAATAACTAAAGTAGCATTTACTATTACTATTATGTTTCTTAAGCCAGCAAACAGCTCATTCTTAACTTTTTAATTCCAAACTAAACAATCATTTGAAAAAATCACAAATAATTGGCTTTTCAGCTGTCAAACTTGATGTTGAATTGTGATAAAATCGTCATATTTTTTGTATTATTCTTCTTATTATTATTTCCTTTTAATATTTTTCTCGTTTTTTCTGGTTCAACAATGCTGCTTTTCCATGCGCAATTTGCCTTTTTCGAGTGACGCACCCACCCCAAGGTCGGTCAATCAGCAGCAGCAGCAGCAGCAGCAGCAGTTTCAATGGCAGCTACTTCAGGGAAAATCCTGTGGAAATCTGACCGTTAGGGGGCCACCAACATTTCAATCTTTGAGTGACAGCTCAGCATAATCCGCGATTGGCACACACACAAAAAAGTCTGTCGAAGACAAGTGGAAAAATCCATTCTGACAACTGCAACATCAGACAATACATTGCCAGCAGCAACTTTTAAGTATTTTTTGTATGTAGTTGGTAATATTATTTTAAAAAAATATATATATACTTGATCTTACTAAAAAAACCACCCATTATATGCCCCTTTCAAGACTTGAATGCAAATGGCAGGCATAAAAATTAGGAGAAGCAGCCAAATGGGTATGAGAAGAGCCACATCCCGGACAGAATCAATAAGTGCGAGACTGAGAGTATCTGCAGCATCACGTAAGATTGCAGTTTATGCAGCAACAGCAGCAGCAGCAACAGCAGCAACACCTTGCACCAAGGCAGCAAGCAACATAAAAAAAACCGAGGCAAGAGCCAACGGCAGCAAAACGCAATGACATTTTAATCGGTGGCCCCTCCGCGGAATCCTGTCCCATAATATGTAATAGCGTTCTAGTCACCATTGACAGCTTTCCAGAGGCATCAGCAGCAGCAGCAGCAGCAGCAGCAACAGCAGCAGCAACAACAGGAGGTGCCTCGCCCTCAACAGTTGTCTAAAAAGTCAGCATCGGCTTGGGTTTTTTAGCATTGCCAGTTTTTTGTTGTTGTTGCTGTTGGCTTTCTGTCCCCCTTTTTCATATTTTGGTTGCAGGTTGCAGGTAGCAGGTAGCAGCAGTGGACCCTCCAGGACAGCAGCAGCAACAGCAACAGCAGCAGCAAAAGCAACAGCAACAGCAGCAACATCGCCAGCATTCGTGTCGTCATCATCATCATCATCACCGACTTGTGCAGCATCAGTGCCTCGTCAAAACGTCAATCGGTGTAATCAAGCGTTAAGTGATTCTGCGGAAGCGCAGCGAGGCCTTTACTTTGCTCAAAGCACTGAGAGAAAAAGCCCCAGGCAGACTGAATAATAATTTTAAATATTAAAATTAAATATTCTTAGTGAAAATAAGGAAAGAAACCTAAATATTGAGAGTCTAAATATATAAATTATTATTTTTCCGCAGTGTAGAGACAAGAGGCTTCACTGCACAACTTGCGACTAAGTTAACTTAACCCCCGTGAACCGAAAAGGGGCAACAGGGACAGCTGCCAAAGGGGTCTTAAGCCAAGGGGTGGGAGGTGAACGAAACTGTCAGACAGATTCACTTTGGAGCCAAGCAGAAAAGCCACAGAAACAGAAACATTTAAATCAAATGAAACATATTTTTCTATACATAAATTATGTATAAAACTGGAAATTTAATGTAAGCCAACAAATCGAGAGGAAAATAAAACATTTTAACTAAAAAATTAACTTGAAAATATGTTTAAAATTAAATTAAATATTTAGAACTCTTTAAAAATGCACCCCGGCAGAGACATAAATAATTAAGCAATAAATAGCGAGTCGCATCGACTGAAAATAAAGCAATATTGCTGTCGCCGAGAAGGCGGAGGTTAAATGCTTGTTAATTCTCCAATGGCCTCTCTATGACATTTCAATTAAACGAGCATAATGAGAATGAACCCCTCTCCCCGCTCCTGCCTCTGCTTTCAGTTCTACGTAGAACCTGCAGCAGCCCGGCAGCAGGCAGCATCAATGATTAATGGCCCAAATGCGAGAGATCTGCAGCGAACTGCGAAAGTGTTGACTGCCTGGCCGCTGTCCATCTCCGGGGATCTGGGCATCCAGAGGATCCTGTATGGAGCATGCAGCAGGATGCCTGGCATCCATAATTTGCCTATCCCAGGGTACAGTGAGTCGCCGAAGGGCGGGGCAGCTGCTCGCTTATCATGACCAAACGATCGCAGGATGGGATAACCAGTTTCCCGAGGACTCTGCACTCTAACAAAAATAGTTAATTTCTATTTAAAAAATTAATAATAAATAAATATTTCTTTATAGAGCGAAGGAAACAAAGATTTTCCTCTATGACTGTATTTTTGTTATCATTTTTTTATAGAAAAGAATTTAGCTAACTTTTCTCTCTCTGTGAGATGTCAGAATACCTGAGCAATGTTTTCGCGGCTTATTACGCGCGATCGACTTGGACTTGGCTAATGTGTGTGTGTGTGTGTGTGTCTGTGTTGTCCAGTGTAAGGCAGCCACCTGTGCGCAAGCAAAAAAATAAAATACAACAAAAAAAAAATATATAGATACGAGGAGAAACACAGAAATCAGACCGAAAAGCAAAGCTCGTTATGTTTGGTTTGGTTTTTCGCATCAAGGAACGCGAGTGAGCGCGCGGGGCCAGGAATCGGACCCCATTCAGACAGGCATTGAACCAGTTTCCAGATGGATGGATGGATGGCCAGATCCACTGGCAAGCAGAAGGAGTCCAGTCCAGGCTCCAAGCCAAACACCGCCAAAGTGGAGCAGTCAAGCAGGCTTTGAAACGCCGCGCGGATTGACTCAGCAGTGCAGCCAGCAGAGAGAATGAGTTTTTAGATATAGAATTTATAGAGTTTACTCTAAAGAAGGTTTTTATTTATATTTTTATATTTAGTGTATTTATTAATATATTTAAATTTATATAATTATTGTATTTATTTATATTATATATTTATTTATATTATACTATAATTAGGATTTGTCTTTGACATTTCGGAGCTTCATGTTGCCAGCGTTTATCCAGAAAGGGTTTTAAAATATATTTTTTTTATTATATTTAAAGGAAATATTTAGCCTTAAACAGGTAAATGTATTATCCTATATTTAGGTTATAAATTAATTGCATTTATTTTAATTAATAATCTTGGAAAACCTTGGTTAACTAGTAAGTCTCATTTGGTATTTCTTTTAAGGGTTTTGTGAAGCCAGAAACTAAAAGGAAGGCATATTATATAATCATTTTTGGTACACTTTATTATAAGAATATCTAAATCTAAATTAGTTTCAACATTTACATTTTTTTATAATATTTCTATTTATTATTTTGCTTGCTTAAAACTTGTAGTAATCAATTTTCCTAAATTAAATTACTAAACCAACCTAAAAATTAACATAACGCTTTAAAAAAATATTTAATTACTGCCTTAAATACTCTTAGAAGTAAGTGAAACTAGTTTAATTGAAATTTTTAAAATATATCAAGCCTTTAGATTTTTTTTTTCAAGTCCTTGCTCATCACTGACTTGGGCACAGGTTCGATGCCAGCGGCCAGGATGCTCCTCACGCAGCGCAACGGACTGCAGACAGATTCTGTAGATCTGTATGGGGGCAAAAACTGGATGCGTTCTCGTTCATCGTCATCTGGGGAGCGGAGATTAAGCCCGGCTCCCCATTAGACTGAGACCTGTGACCACCTGGCGCTCTCGGCCAATCGGAGAAGAGCCTGGTAAATTAGTGAGACGGGGATAGGAGGATGGGGATCGAGATGGGAAACGGGATGGAGACTGGTATGAGAGGATCGATGTAGGGACCCCAGTTGTCGATTTGAAATGCGAACCGCTTTGCCTTATTTTTAATATGCGTAAATGTAAACTTTTACGATCCCAGGCACCCGGTCCATACATATGTGGGGTGTCTATGGGCGGTGATTTCCTTCGCCGCTTGTGTTGCATTTAATGCCAAACTCGAGTGGCTTTTCCTATGTCTTTTTCGTTTTTCATTTTCCTTTTTTTTTTGGGCGGTCCGCGGACACTTGTGCACTTAAGTGATTTAGTGTAAATGATTGTGGCAAAGCGGCCCCGGCCCCGGCCCCGGCCCCCAAATGAAATTTTCATTGTAATTGACAAGGCTGGCTCACATTCGGGCAGGTGGATTAGGCCCAGTTTGCCAGTGGATAGATGAGAGAGGATAACTTGGCTGAAACTCACATGGAAGTTCAATATCTTTGGGATAAATCTGCTGCTTTTAAAGGAGTCAGAAATGAGTTTTAAATGAAGCTTGATAACAAGATCAAGTCCCACGCTTCCCCTTAATGTCTCAATCAAGTTTCAGGTTTAAATATATTTTTAAATTAAATAAAACTGATTAAATAAATAGTATTTATCACTTAATTAATAACTAAAGCTGTCAGTATATTAATATTTATATAACTAAAGCCTTTTCTGCGCATTACTCTCCATGGAATTCTGTTGAAAACTACAAAAAATATATATATACTTGACCGATCTGGAGCCGGTACGCCCACGTTCTTGGCGTTTATCAATATTTCAACACTAAACAAAAAAAAAAAAAGAAAAAAACGGTTGGAAAAACCAGTTGGTTGTGCAACAAATTAGAGTGGAAAAAATGAAAACCAGTCGGTTGACAGCGTTTTGTCGCAGATGAGGCCGTCGAAGATGCTTTTTTATTATTATTATTTTCGGTTTTGGGGTCTCTCTGTGTTGCTCTTGAATTTATGTGCGCGTTCTAATTTTAATTGCCAATTTGTGGGCATAATTTGTCCATAAACCTTAATTAACGACAAAAGACAACAGCCAGCCGGGCAGCCGAAAAGATGTCAAAATAAAACAAACACCTCAGCGGCAGCCTCGTTTTCTCGTTTCTGTGGATGCCTGACCCCGTATTTACCTATCTTTTCATTCAAAACCCATCTATTTGCATTCAAATTAAGTAAAAACACTGGCTTGGAAAATGTTGAGGAAAGCTTGGAGCCATGGACTGCACTTTTGTTTATTTTTTGAACCACAACACACAAATTTGAACAAAATATTATTTTGTATTTACCCAAGTAGAGAGAGCGACTGCTGCTAATCAACTATTAATTGCCTAAAGGGTTTTTCTCTTCTATAAACTCGGCTAGAACCTAATATAAATAAATACCTCGCACGTTTCGATCAAAAAAAAAAAAAGAAAAATAAAAAAAAAACCATTAAAAGGCCACAAAGAACGAAGAAGAACCCAAAAGTGGGAAAATCGCTTTGAAAATAAATTCGAAATAAAGAATACAAAACAGAAACGCATATTGACTTTGATTTGATTTTGTTCATCGTTTGTTTTTGGTCATTTGTATTTAAATTTGATTACTCGTTTTATTGCATTTCGTTTTACGTTTAAAACGGACCCAAACGAAAAAAAAACCAATAAAAATTAACAAAATAAAAGACGATGGGTTGGGGTTTTCGAGAGTTCTGAATCATTAACTAAACAAAAATTTACATAAACTTTGCATCTCAAGAGCGGTTTATTGGGGCATAGTAAACACCTTATAAGCCTAATGTAAACCGTTGAAATGTGCCTTTAAATCAATTAGTTATATATGGCCAAAATGCTGTCATATCATTCTTTCAAGATCGCATTCATATCTCTCTCATATCTTTATTGAGATTTCAGCCAAGATATTTGCCAAAAAATCATCATCTGTGTGATTGGAAAAAGGCATTCAGTGTCAACGAACCCCGCTCAAAGATCGAGTTTTGATCGTATCTTTAAGGTTTTTTTTTAGAGCTCCAGAGATTCAAAGATTCCGATTCATTCGCTTTTATGATCACCAAAGAGCCTCCTGAGGAAACAATGATCACCGCTGTCTCCGCTGTTGACCTCAAAAAAAAAATGAAGTAAAAACTTGGGTAACAACAGATTAGAACTTGTTTTTTTTTTATGACATTTACCATAAGCCCCAAGCGAATATGACTTAATTAAGCCCCCAAAGCCTTTGGCCTTGTGGGCTTGGTTATTATTTAAAGTCTGTCTATAAAGCATATTTATGCTAACATTTTTTTTTAACGATTCACACAAATTAAATATTATTTTCAGCTGAAAAAGATGGATTTTTAAATTATTTCTAGGCTGGAAAAATGACTTTTTCCCCACAAACTATCCATTAACCATAATAAATAAGCATCCAACGAAAACGTTTCAACAGCTAATTGGAACTGGGTCTTTGCATATATATTCTAATTGCTATTCAATTTCCCAAAGACGATTTTTCAATTGTTTTAATGCCTCCATGATTGATACGCCTAATTGCTGCCTAGGTGCGCCCCAAGAAAGGCAAGGGATCGGGTATATATATACTATATAGAGTACCAGAGGAATCAAATTGCAAAACGGCAGCCAACTGGGCAAGCGAAACACGTTTCAAAACCTCACATTTCGCTTGCGTCATTAAAATGAGCCTGATTTATAGCCCCAGTTTGGTCCCAGGCTAAGGCCTAGTTCGGCACTAAAAAAAATTAGATTTGTAACTCCACAAATCGTAAAAATAAATGGTATAGTTTAAAAAATATACAAGCTTTAATTTATAGAATATTTTTAAGTTTCTTTAAAAATTCTCTTGTAATTTATAAACATTTTGCCTAGCAAATATGTTTCTAATTCCTTTTAAATCATATTTTTTTGCCTAGTTACTTCTTTAATTATTATTTCTTGCTGTGCACTATCTGAACCGGGTCCAGGAGCAGTTGAAAATGCCCGCGTTTCCACACATTGGCCAATGGCTACCACTTGGGCAAAGACAGATCCAAAGACCGGGGCCCCGAACGCACATTTTCCCATCGGCTTCGGCTTCAAGTAAACTATAACTATGACTATAACATCAAGGTGGACCCTCCCATCTAAGATACCCAGGAGAAGGGAGACGACGGGGCTGAAGGAAGAAGGAGCCGCTGTGGACGTGGCCTGTTGCTCTTGATGCTGCCAGTGTTGGTAAGTTGTCTTTAATGATTTTTGATATAATATTATAAAAAATGGAAATAAGTGAATGAAATTACCACCAGAAATTAATAAATTTATATAAAATAAAGTAAATAAAATTCTATAAATAAATTTCTATAATTTCTATAATTCTGTCAGCACTGTTGCCGCAGCTAGTGGCTAGTTGGCCAGGTTGCTCTTGCCGCTGCTGCTGGCAGCGCAAATCAAAGTGCAATATGTTGACTACATTTGACTTCCCGGTAATTAGACGTGCATGCCAAGGCGACCACTGATGAGGATCAGGCGAGGATCGAGGCGAGAACGCAGGCGACGACCAGGTCGAGGGAGAGGAACTGAGAAGTCAAAGGCAGTGTAAAGGACAGTGGAACTATAAGACAAAATTCTCAGCAATAATAAGAAAAATGCAGAATAAAATTAAAATAAAACAAAGTTAAAACTCAAATATTAATACATAAAAACAAAAAAAAATACAACAAAATAATAAAGTTAAAAATAAGCATAGTTCCAGGATATTCAAGGATTTTTAAATGATCATCTTTTGCCCCTTCAGCATATAATATGAATGTATTTGTAGGACACAAAAATACCTCCCTTAACAATACATAAAGCTACCTTTTTAAGGATCCTAAAGTTTTTTTTAAATTTTTTCTACCGTTTCAAAATATTTTCTTGAACTTCTGGCTTAAAAAAATTAAGAAATTATACTATATACAGTATAAGTAATAGTTTTTAATATTTTTTGTTTAATTCTTCAATAAAGGAACCTAAAACTAAGAGACACTTAAAAAAAGAGAGTTAGGAATATCACAGGATTACCCTCTATATTGTTTTAGCTATTTTTTCGATTATATAGAAATTTTTTTATATAGGAAACCATTTTTTTAACCATATTGGAACCACTGTAGCCATTGGCGTCGGCGTTGGCTACCATTGATTAAGTGTTTCGGGCCCGAGATCGGTTTGCTGCCTGCTGCCTGGTGCCTGGTGCGTTGCTTTGATGTGAAGTGCACCTGTTTTCTGTTTCAGTTTCAGTCCAGCCTGCTGAAGATAAAGGGGGTCGCGAAGGGAGGGGTTAAGAGAAGGGGAAGGAGGGGAAGGAAAGCTGGCCAGGAGTTGGCCAAGTTGAGCTGGCCAAACAGAGTCATAAAACGCCACGGCGGCCACGCGCACTCCGCAGCTTCCACAGCTTGTTACAACTGGTTGTGATTATTTGGGTGTGGGGTAAGCTACACAGACAAAAATAAGTCACTCGAACCTCTCTCTAAAATATATATAAAATTTTTTTACATTTTAAAATATTAAACAACACTTTTCCCATTTTTTTGCAGTGCCTTTGCAGCCTTTGAATAGACTGCAGATGGGCTGTGTTCATCTAGCAACGCTTTGCCGCAGGCATGGACACTGTGGAAACTCAGGGAAAGCTCGGGGAAACTGTAGAGGGGGGAGGGACCACCGAGGAGCGATCGTCGTCGATTTGGTTGTCTGCTTGTTATTATTGATGCTGCTGGATGGGCAGGAATCGGGATCGGATCCGGGAATCGGGGAATCGGGACTCGGACAACGGGCATCTGAAATCGCCGCGCATAAATAACCCGCCTCATAATCAGGCTTCGCTGGCTGCCATTAGGTTTTGTGTCGTCCCATCTATAAGGGAGAGGAAAACTGAGAAGAAAAGCTGCTGCTGCCACCAAATATGGAATCATATATATATATATATTGTAGCGCCGGCCGCCGATGTGATGTTGCAAGTTGCCGATGCCCAGGCTGGTTTTTGCAGCTGCTGCCTCTTGTAGGAGGCGACAGGTGCAATTATGCGGTGCTTTCGGCCTCCTCTTCGACTTCAGGATTCTGGGTTCGAGCATAGAGCACCTTAGACTCCAGGCGGTAATTTCCGCATACCTCACGCAACATTTGCACATTGCAAATGCAACGGCGGCATCTTCATTTGTAAAACCTCCAAAAACGCCAAAGGGCACGGGAATTTTCCAATCACTTTGCCTTCCTTATTTTAAATAATATAATTTATAGTTTTTATTATCCTAATGCCGCCTAATGTACATAATAGATTTAGAAATATAACTTTGTTGTCTCAACTTTAGTTTCTTTTTTATATCTCTTGTGGTAATAATACCTCTTGCATATTCATTATTATTATTATGATGATTTTCTTCGTTCTTATGGCTTCCTCCGGTTAACCTCAAAAGTTGCCTGTCTTATCCATTCAATCTTTCTAATGTATTCACTATCAAGTTCTAATATCTAACCGCAAGGCTCCTGTTTGTCACACCTTCGGCACTTCAGCTACCGACTGAAGTTTGCCAACCCCAAAGATAGTATAAAGATACAAAGATACACAATATATATATAAGTATATTTTGCCAAAAGGATGGCCTCTCTTCGATTTCGTGCGATTCCAGCTAACTTTTGATCGACTTGTCTCAAGTTACGCTTATCGATGTCTGCCGATCACGCGCCATGTTGGCACTTTTAATTATGTTGTTGTTGTGGCTGTTGTTTTAGCAACTACACAGAGAGAAAATGTATTTAAATAAAAATATATGAAAACCTCAAAATGTTATTTAAAAGATTTACTAAGCAATAGCTGATAAATGTAAGCTTTTGTTATCATAGAAATAAATTCCCAAAAATGTGTTCTTAAAAATTAATACCTAAAATTCAATACCTAAAAATTGTTTCTTTAAAACTGATTCTTTAAAACTGATTCTTTAAAACTGATTCTTTAAAACTGATTCTTTAAAATTAATATCTAAAAATTAATCCTTATCAATACTGGAATATTTTTACCTTTACCAACACTCTTTTTTTGGTGACTGCTTTTCAAATTAATTTTGATTTTATTAAAAAAGTTAGCTCCCCTATTTCTATTCCTTATCAACCAGTTTTTACCACAAATCTCTTTAATTTTTTCAATTTACTTTCTTAAACATTAAATTTCTATATTTTCCCCATTTTATTTCCTACTGTATTTTGCTCCCCAAATCACCTTCTCCTTATCCTTTTGCCTGTGGAATGTTGACGAACTGCTGTCGCAATTAATACGCATTTGCTGTCGTCGTTGTCGTTGTCGCTGCAACTGAGACTTTTTAGCTATCTTGTGGGGTTCCCCCTCTGTTGGAAATACATCTCCCTTCTGTCCAAAGCATTCGCTATTTATAGACGGTGGGGCTTTTGTCCCCACATTCTCTGTCCCCACAAATGCCGAAGAGCCAGAAAACAGTTGCAAACTGGTCCGTCTCCAGTCGCATGTCGCATGTCTCATGTTGCTCGTGTGCAATGGCGTTGATGTTGCTGCTGTTGCTGCTGCTGCTGATGCTGATGTTGTTTCAGTTGCTGCCGTATTTTATTGCTGGTGCTGTTGCTACTGCTGCTCAGGTTGTTGATGTTGATGCTGCTGCAACTGCTAATATTGCATGTTGCTGCTACAGTTTTCTCAGTTAGCTTGGAAGCTTGGAAGCTGCATTTGCGGTTGATTATGTTGCTGCAGCTTTTACACACAAAGAAATGGGGTTGGTTCTACAGCTCATTTTATTTAAATTTTAAAAGTAAACTACAGCTTAGATTTTTATAATGATGAAGTTAAGAAAACCCTTGGGGCTTGTTTGTTAAAACCTAAAATTCGATACCTAAAAATTGTTTGCTTAAAACTGATTCCTTAAAATTAATACCTAAAGGTTAATCCTTTTAAATCAATACTTGAATATTTTTACCTTTCCCAACACTCTTTTTGGTTGCTGCTTTTTAAATTACTTTTCTATATTTAAATTTATACTATTTTTTACTGTGTAAATACCTATAATGCATTTGATTCATAATGTTGCTGCTTTGTTGCTCCCGCTGCTGCTGCTGCTTCTACTGCTGCTACTTTAATTCATAATGTTGCTGCTGTTTCAGCCATAATTCCTTCTTTTCGCCGCTATTGCCATGCTTTTACTGGACTTCTGGCCTTATGAGTTGTTGCTGCTACCTTAAGTCTTAATATTGCCTTTGCACCTGGCAAATTTTATTTGTACTCACTGTATTAGTGCGATTGCTGCATTGTTTATGTTGCTGATTTCATTTTGTTGCTATTTGTTGCCATTGTTTTAAATACTTCAGCTGTGACGGTTGATTTGCCTTTGAAATTTAATATTCAATATTAACTATTTTATTTGGCTTCAATTTACATGCTGTTACTTGTTAAAGTTTGCTGATTTAATACTCTAATAATGAAGCTCTTATTTATTGTTACTACTGATTATGGCTGCTTGAGTTCTTGCCATTGTCTTGAATATTGTTTGGTTTCTCTGAGCTGCAGATTAATGCCATTTCTGTCTTTGGGTTCCCAAAGCGGCAGTTAGTATTGCACTTACTTCAGTTATTGATATTGCTGCTGCTGCTGCTGCTGCTGCTTATGTTTCACTAGCAATTATTGCGGCTGCCTCTCGATATTGCTGCTGCTGCTGCTGCTGCTGCTGCTGCCATTGCCGTTGTCATTATCTGTCGCTCGTCCCACTCGGTTTCTTGGCATTCAGCACTCTTCCAGTACTCTGCATTTTGTCGTGTTTTTTCCCCCTTGATTCCAGTTTCTGCCTAACCTGTTGGGGCTGGGGCTGCCAGTCGCCCGCCCTACGCCCATGTACTTAAAGCCATCGTAAGACCCTCCCCTTCTTCTGCCATCCCTCTTAACCGCATTCTCCCGGCATTATAATGAAATTATTTGTACTTTTTGCTGCGTTTCCAGCCGATGAGATGAAGTTGCGTCTGTGTCTAGCAACAATTTCCAGTGCCAATGCTTTCGGAAAATGGGTTTTATTCAATAGGGGGGAATGCTTTTGTGTAACAGGAATGAGTTCTAGTATTCGGCAGGTGCGGAATTATTAGATACTAAGAGCTGCATGGTATTCAGCTAGAAGTCGTGTAGAAATTAAGCTGAAAACTACTTAAAAACTATGCAAAGATTTAAAATAATATGAGATAAGGGTTCTTTAAAGATATTATTATTTTTAAAATATTTAGAGCACAAGTTAAAGGTTAAATAATCCAAAAATTAATAGTAAATTTCTACATACAATTAATATTAATTCAAAACAAATTAAAATTTGAATTTTAAAATATTTCTGAAGTCTCAAAATAATATTTCTGAACTCTCAAAAAAATATTTCTAAACTTAAACTTAAATACATTCCCAAGTTCGGTTATAGGGAAGCCTAACTTTCATGTATATGCAAACCTGCTTGCAAAAGTAACATTAAAATTGTGGGTTTTTATGGCGGACAAGTGGGACTTGCACAAACCCCCTTTCCCTACCCCACATTTCCCCCAACCCATCGCTTCGATTTGTGCAATGTAATTATTTCAAACTGTCTCTGCTTCCGTTGAACGAATTTCCTCACATTTTTCTCTCTCTCTCTCCGTTAGCTCTCACCTCTCGTCATTTCCTTTTGGCATAAAGTTTTTCTTTGGGAGGTGGAGGAGGTTCAGGGAGAGAGGTACACACACACACATTGCCAATTGAGCATTGAGGTTGCTGCCAAGAAGAGGACTGGGTCAAAATATAAAAGTATATAAAAGAGACTCTTTAAGGAAAATACTTCTAAAACAAAATACATTTTAATACTTAGTTACTTTTTACTTTAAATCAAATTCTTTGAGTAATGGAAAATGCTAGGAAAATACATATTTTTGTCGTCAAGTGTAGAATGCTTTTGGCTTCGATTTCAATGCAAAATCAATAAGTTCGCCTGCGCCAGGGACGGGCCAAGTTAATTTTCGTAATTGGCATCTTAACAAGGTTATCTGCAGTCGTTGCGATTTGCATTTAACCCACACACCCACACACCCCCCACCAGCAACCATTTCCCCACTCTTCCTCCTGCCCCCTTATCAATTATGCAGCTGGCGTGTGGCACCCCCCACCGAAATTCCGCTCGGTGACGCCCCTGACATTAGCATCTAAATGCAAAGAGTCGACCTGGAAAATACAAAAAAAAACGAATGAAGAGATGGAGAAAAACTTTTTGGCTGTCAAATGCTTTTGGATCAAAACTAAAATTTCATATTCGAGAGCATTCCCTTTTTTTCTGTCCGTTTTTGTCCGTTTTTTATATTTTTTGTTGGGTTGGCGGCTTCTGCATTTAAATGAAGTTGTAAGCCGAAAGCAAACCGAAAACCGAGTCGAAATAAATAAGTTTTGGTATGAAGAATCCATTGCGTGTGGGCTGCTGTATTTTTTGTATTTTTTTGTCTTTAGGGAAGCTTAGAGGTTTCAAATTAGCATACGAACTTTTAACCACACTAAGGAAAAATAGGCCTTTAAATTGAGATAATAATAATATAATAATATATCATTTATATACATTTATAATATATATTTTATATACATTTATAAAATGTTTTCCCTAAGTTTTAAATGTGATTTTAAAGAAATATTAACGGAGATGATTGAATTGTGCATCAGAAACCTCAGAAAATATATTCCCAAAAAGATCTTAATATTATCTTATATAATCCTTTCGTTATCTGTACAATATATTTCCATTTCTTCTTAAATTTTCATATTTCTTTTAACTTTTTTGCTAAAACTGAAATTATATTAATTTTAGTAGTCTTTTTTTACCAAAAAAAAAATCAAATAATTTTTTTACATCACTTTAAATTTGTTTCAGGCTTTCTTTAATTTTTTTTTAAATAAATTTCTTCTTAAATTTTCTTATTCCTTTTACCTTTTTTGCTAAAACTGATATTATATTTATTTTAGTATTCTTTTTTTACCAAAAACCAAGCAAATCAATTGTTTACATCACTTTAAAATTTATTTTGGGCTTTTATTTCAATAAATACCTTTAAATTTTAAATTTTATTCGAAATTTCTTATTTTTCCACCGTGTCAAAAAAGTGGCTTGAAAATTCCTCATAAAGGTGGCACTGCATTAACCGTCGCCGCACAATTGAATTAATCGATGTGGCCCATTGCAAAACCAAGTCACGTCGACTTTGTTGTCAATCATAATGACAACTTAACACACACACACACATTCATACACACACAACACACACACACTCTGAGCCCACACTCACACGCAAGCACGCGAGAGTATCTATGTGGACAGTGGGTCATACATCAAAAAATAAATATCAATGAAATGGCCATAAGAACATAAAAGAAAACATGCAGCCAGAGGAGAGGCACACGGGGATTATCATATTATAGGAATGATAAAGATAAATTATGGCGCAGTAGCTCGCCAGGCATAAATTAAAGCAGGTGGATGGATCGGTTTGTGTATATAATGCGAGATGTGAGTTTCGAGTTTGAATGAAATCTGAAGAGGCCCTTGATAAAATTTGTAGGGGTTTTTGGAGTGATTTACTTATATTAAAATATTGTCTTAATATAATAATATTTCCCCAAAAGCTTTCCTTTGTTAATTGCCTTTTAATTCCTAAAAATTATTGCTCAAAATCAAAGCATATCATTTTTTGTAGTAGCTATAACTTGTCCTCAAATATTATATTATTATTCCAGCCACGAAGGGGGAATTGTTGTAAGCAAGGACATTTTGTGCGGAATAAATATTGTGTAAATCAGATAATCCCATTCAATCCATTCTGCTCTCACCAATCATCTCTCCCAACTAGATTCCGACCTCTGAACCAAAACTTTTGTTAGGCCTGTGCAACAGAAATTGAATTCACCTTCGTTCGGGCCATAAATTGCCGCCGCCGAGTCCTCGTCGCTCGACGCTCCTCCCTTCTCCACTGGCAAATACAAACCAAATCAGGGAAACCGAGTTACATTCTGCGATGTGTTTTCTTTCGTTTCTTTTTTTTTTTTTTGCCTCAGCCTTTCCTCTTGTTTTTCCTTGCCTCTCCAAGTCCTTGGGCGGCTTCCAAAAGACGCAGGAAAAAAAAAAATAAAATAAAACGCCAGGATAATCAATAAATGAAATTCAATTTGCTGCGCCATTTGCGCAGACAGTCAACAACAGTGAAGATACAGGGGGTTTTTTGGGGGGAGAGCCCAGAAGAGCCCTCAGTCCCCAGATTCAGGCTGCATCCCACAGAAAAAATATTTTTTCTTAGCATTAGAAAAATATATACTACCAAAAATATATATTTAAGCTATTAAATAGTTTGTTTTTTAATTAAAAATAATATTTTAAGAATAATAATAATATTACAAGGCATTTATACGTAGAATTATTAAAAAAACAGCACAAAAATGCTAATTACAAATTCAAAAAAAAAGAAAACTTAAACAAATTTCCCAAAAATTAAAATGTAAATAGTGTAAATATTATATATTAAACTAAAGATAAGGTAACACTAAGAAACTATCAAATATAACTATCGATAATTAAAAGATCGATTAATTAAAAATTTACAATAGCTACATATTATTGTTCCCTAATTCCTTTCTTAAAGTGTATTCATCGCGCTCCGCTTCCCCCAGAAAGTCCTGAGCTAAACACGAAAAAAGGAACAGCACCCATAAAATGAGGACATCTAATGAGTAAATCTGTGGGGGGGGGGTAGAGGCGGCACAGCTACGTTGCCTTGGCTAAAAGGAGGACTCGGGGTTTGGCCAAAACCACCGTGAGCCGTGAGCGACGCGTGACGTTCGTGTATTTTATCGATATTGCAATTTATTGTATTAGCCCACAAAACGACCAGGAGGGGAGGGAACCCCCCATCCAGTTAATATTCGCTGGCTATAAAGTGAAATATGTGTTAATTTTTCTCTGCTGTAGGGAAAAGTCAAGGGGCAGATGGAGAAGAAGCGGCGGCAGTCACGCCCAGACATCTTCTATAAATATATACTCACATAAATATTTGTTGTAATGATAATATTGACATTGATAAGCGTCCACAAATTTATGCACAATTTGGCTAATTGATTGGGGCGGGTCCCGGCCAAGACTGGCAACGAAAAATCCCCATGGACACGCGAAAGGGAAATTGTGAAAATATCTATATTGAAGAGCTAAGAATTTACGCCATAAACTTGAATTTTTAAATATATAATTTACAAGAGTTTCAATTTTCAATAATAAAATTTAAGAAGTGACCTTCTACGAAAGAAAAGAAAATATATTTAACCTACAACAAGTGGTGGTGAATCCGGGCAAAGAGACCCCTTGAGCTGCAGATGATTAGCTGGCTTTTAGTTATTTAATTAATCCTCTGCCCTTGGAGGACTCCTCCACTTGCATTTGTAGCTTCAACTTCAACTCGAAACTTTCTCTGCAATGGCGAACTTTTGTCAAGCGCCACAAAAACTTTGCCGAAAAATCGCACGCAAAACGGTTTTGGGAATAGAATGGGCAGCTTTATCCCTTTTATTCCACAGGAAGAATGAGGATTTTTTTTGGGTATGAGTAGAGGAGCTGCTGCTACTACTTGGTGTGCCGGTTGATATGGCCACCAGTCGCCTGGTTCGTTGTGTTTACCTTTCCAGCTGATTGGGCAGCGGGCTCAAATGAAGCATGAAGTGTTGGCCCAAAGACGCAGACACCGCAGCCAAACAAACCATGGGTGTGGCTCGACAAAAATCAGCTAAAAATTAATTAATTTGGCAAGTATTTCAAGTATAAAAAATTCTTTGCAAAGTTGGTAAATTTTTAGAAGTTTAAAAAATGTTCAAACATTTTTAAATAAACCAACAAAGAAAAGAACAATTCTCTAATGAATGAGAGCTTTTTTAGGGGGTTCAAAGGTGTAAAATAAATATTTTACTAAGAAAAATCAATTTATAAACTATAAAAATTGCAAAATTGTTGCATTTTTAGAAGTTAACAAAATATTTAAGCATTTACAAATAAGCCAAAAAGGAAACAACAATTCTTTAACCCAGTTGGGAGCTTTTTTAGGGGGTTCAAAGCTGTAAAATAAATATTTTACTAAGAAAAATCAATTTATAAACTATAAAAATTGCAAAATTGTTGAATTTTTATAAGTTAAAAAAATGTTTAAACATTTGCAAATAAGACAAAGAGGAAACAACAATTTTTTAACCCAGTTGGGAGCTTTAAAGGTGTAAAATAAATATTTTACTCAGAAAAAATCAATTTATAAACCATAAAAGCATACAAATTTATATATTAAATTATTAAATTAATCTCTCAGTTTCCTGTATTTTTACAGTAAAATTCCCCAAAACTCTCCACTGTTTTGTGGGCTTGGAAATCCGTCGATTCGTGGTGAGTCAAGTCGTCAATGTCAAGTGCACAGAGGCGGCGACGACATCGATTGCCACCGAAAATCAAGACGGACAGCCGCAGCCAGATGGACAGATAGTCAGATGCTGGCCGGAGGGGCGTTGAGATAAAAAGTCAGACAGCCCACGCAGAAACTCCAAAAATCAGCCAAGGTTGCATGACAGATATTTTGAATTTTAACTCCAATTAAAGTCAAGAATGGTTATAATTTTTTTTAATAATGCATTTTAAAATTTTGCTGATAGAACTTGCTGAAATTTGAGTCCCTGACTCACCTTGACAGGCGCCATTTTTCGACACAAATTGAAAGTGAGCCGCGAAAAAAAACGCTTAATTCAATAAAAGACAAGCCAACAGCAACAACAGCAAACAAACAAATAAACAAACAAACAAACAAACAGGGAACAACAACAACTGCAACAATAACAGCCGCAAGAAGGGCGAAAAGTTTATAATAACAGCGGACACAAATTAATTTTGCAAGCCGTCGACGGCGACACAAATTGCCGTGTCATGTCCAGAGTTGAGTTATATGTCTTTTTTTTAACTTGTTTTTTTTTATTTATTTAACCCTAAGAAGGTAGTCAAAGAGAAAGAAAGAGAAAAATATATTTACAGAGGGAGAAAGCCAGGGAAATAAGTTACAGGAAATTAATATTTTTATAAATTCATTTTTGAACTTAAGAAAAAATATTGAAAAATCTAAAAGTTATAAATAAAGACAATATTTTTCAAGATGAATTAAATAGAATGTTTTATTTAATTTGCTACCTTAAAAAATCTTGAGATAAATAGGAAAATTAATATTTTTATAAATTCATTTTTTAACTTAAGAAAAAATATTGAAAAATCTAAAAGTAACAAATAAAGACAATATTTTTCAAGGCGAATTAGATAGAATTTTTAATTTAATTTGCTACCTTAAAAAATCTTGAGATAAATAGGAAAATTAATATTTTTATAAATTCTTTTTTTTAAACTTAAGAAAAAATATTGAAAAATGTAAAACTTACAAATAAAAACAATATTTTTCAAGGCGAATTAGATAGAATTTTTAATTTAATTTGCTACCTTAAAAAATCTTGAGATAAATAGGTTTAAAATAAATGTTTATATTAGTTTTTCCTATTGTTAACAATTTTAACGTTTTAAGGTTTAATTTAACAATTATATAATATAAAAAATATATAAAATATTTATTTTTTTGATTAAACTTTCCATTTTGTATCTCCCCACCTGTCTCAGAGAGTGAGAGAGAGAGAGAGAGGTGTGATCGAGGAGCGATCTCTGCATCGTAATTACTACCAACACAACCTCCTTCCGTCGTCTTTCTGCCCCCCTTTTCCTGGCCTGGTTTTTTTTCGGGCAGGTAAGCTGGGGTACACGAACAGGTAATTTCCACTAATTACGAGGCAATGAGTTGGTAAAAGCGAGTGCAAGGGGAACTGTCTCGCAGATCTTTAGGCGCATGATTTGCGTTTTGCTTTCGAGTGTGTTAACGGGCAAAGCCCAAAGCAAATTAAATCTTTTTTTTTATACCATATGTCTCTGGCAAAATCGTAAACACAAATCAAATGAATTTTCATAATTGCACTTGTGTGTCTTAGCTCCTTCCGTTCGGAATCAGAAACAAAAAAAAACAAAAAAAAAAAACGGCGGCTATAATATAAATGCAGAAACATAAAAGACATTATGTTTGAATGCGCCGCGCGATACGCGTTTTGTATACACAAAACGCCCAACTGGGGCGTGATCTTCTGTCTAGACATGGAAGGCCCTGTCACTGTGCAAATTATAATCAAAGGGTAAAAAAAAATATATAAATATACAAAATATTATAGGGTTACAGAGAAACTCCAGGGAATAAATAAACCTTTGATGGTATTTACTGGAAAGTCTGCTTAGCAACTCTTTTTAGTTAGTTAGACAAGACAAAGGTTGGGCTTGGCTTAAATTAATATAAACATTGATTTTGAAGCTGTAATTTTTTAAATTATTATCACAATATATAGAAAATATAGAGGAAAAATTTATAAAAATATTTTATATGTTGCGAATTTATTAAAAAATATAACTAGTTGAATTTTAAAAATAATTTCCACAAAAAAGGGAAAAGAATGGTAAAAAGTCTTTGGATATTTACAAATCCTATTTCGTTATAGTTTTACTTAGTTTAGATTTTTAAAAATAATTGTTTTTACAAGACAATAAATAGAAAATAATCTTTTAAAATCAAATTCTATTGTATTTTTTTATTTTACTGCAAAGAAAGGGAAAAGAATGGGAAAAAGTCTTTGGATATTTACAAATCCTATTTTATTATAGTTTTAATTAATTTAAACTCAAAAAATATTTGTTTTTACAAGGAAATAAAATGAAAATAATCTTTTAAATCAAATTTATTCAATTTTTTATTTTACTATATTTTTCGAGACGAAATATATAATATTTTTTTGTTAATTTGTCACCTTAAAAAAGTTCCTTATTTATTAAAAAATATTTAAATGCAATAATAGTTGAAGTTTAAAAATAATTACCATAAGAAAAGGGGATAGAAAGGGAAAAAGTCTTTGGATATTTACAAATCCTATTCTAATATAGTTTTAATTAGTTTAGATTCAAAAATCTTTATTTTCAAAATAAAATAAATAGAAAATAATCTTTTAAAATCAAATTTATTCTATTTTTTATTTTACTGGAACCCTTTACGTTTTTTTGTGTGCCCCCACATTCGTTTGGCTTTCCATTCAATTGCTGGACAAGGGCTTTTGTCATATGCTCTGGCCATAGATACAAATGTATCTTTCGGTATTTCTTCCTCAATTTATCCCTCTTTTTTCTTTCATTATTTTTATTTTCAACATGACACTGTTTTTTCTCTTATTTCTTTTTTTTTTTGCTGGCTTGGTCAAACTATTTTGAATTGTAGCTGGTAGTTTGTAGGAGTATTGTTATATATTTTCTTTTAGTTTTAGTTTCTGGATTTGGCAGTCTTTTATTTTCAGTTTTTAGATGCAGTTTCTATGGAGCTTTTACGATTCCGTTTTTTATTTAGTGTTTGTTTTTGTTCTATGTGTGTGTGTGTGTGTGTTTTGTTTGTCAATTTCACGCTCTATTTGTGAGGTTTGCTATTTGCCTTTGCCTTTTGTTTGATTTTTCCTGCTGTCTGCCTTCTGTTTTTGTGTTTTTCTCCCCCTCAGCCTTTTTCTTTATTTCTTTTTTTTTTGTTGATTTCTAGTTCTGTCTTTGATATTTTTGTACTTTTGACCAATTTGCGGCGCACAATTCAAACAAACAAGCCAACACATGGACACAAAAGGCACATAGATACATAGATACAAATGTATCTGCAGCTCTTTGGGGGGGTGTTGGTATGTACATATGTATTTTCTAAGGGACAAATGATTGGCAGCTTTTCAATATGGCGCTAATTGAGTTTTTAATTGTTTGACTTTACACTTGTTGACTTCCCTTTTTTGGTCAAAGTAACTCCTGAGTTTGCTTATCCTTAAAATAATTTTAAAGAATAATTTTAAGCTCTTAAACTATATTTTATATAAGTTCCTAAAGTTTTCTTACATTTTCAGGGTCAAATTAAATTGCTGCAAGCCCCTATCGAAGGAAGACTTTAAGATTGGTCTTCCCCCTCAAGTTTTCGGGACTCATTCGCCGGCGTCGCTTCGCTTGAAGTCTGTGGGGCTCTCATAAGTATTTATAATTTGATACGACAAAAACATCGTCAAGCGGCTGCAAAACAGCAATCAAAATCAGGGATGCTCCTCCTCGAGTGGCTCCCCCCTGGTGCCCCGATGCCCCGCCACTGCCTCCGGTTAACCCTCTTTGCAACTGGTTTTAATGGCTCCGTTATTTGCCGAAGATGCTTTTTCTCGTTCGCATCCACTCGAGTTGAAATAATTTTAATTTAGTTGCTCTCGGCCGGGGCGAAACTATATAAACAGGCTCCGGCAGGAGGAAATCAAGGACACTGAGAGCAAAAGTCTACGTAGATTTTGGGATTTATAAATTTAGGGAACTGAATATTAAATTGAAATTGAATTTAAAACTCCTTAGACTTGATTTTATTTCATTTGATTTATTTGTTATTAATTTATATATTTTATTTAAAATACTATTTAATAATCTAATAGTTTTTATGGAAATCAAAGTCATTTTTAGCTTAGTTCCTTGTTTTATGTTGGCACAAAGGGTAAACAAACTTCTTCTTCTCAAAGTTTGCTTTCCTAAAAATATTTTTTTCTGATTATTTCCCCAATACTCTTAATGATTTAGTCCTTTTGAGCAGACTTGATATAACTCATCTACTATATAAAATACTAAAAAGACTATATAAAATACTAAAAAGATAAAATACAGATTCTTTTATAGAATTTTCTGTAAAAACTCGGCTATTAAGGCAGCTAAAGAAATATATTCCTTCCTCCTAACTAAATTTATATGCTTTACAAGAAAACTCTAGAGTTCAAGCCAAGTAAAGTATTTAAAAAAAAAGAAGTCACCGCCATTAAGAAGAATACTCTCTGATTTTAATGTATGGAAAACGAGAATATAAAAGAGCCTATCCAGTCCAGAATTAAAATATATAATCCCATCGATGGTTGCCATTGAAAAAAAAAAAAGAAGACATGATTTCTTTGGCAGTCTTCGATTGCGCATTCTTCGCTTTGTGGCACATTTCATTCATGGACAGCGAAGTTTTTGCAGCTGCACTTGTCTGGCAGAGTAATTAATTTCAATTTGCAAAGTTCACAAGTTGTTCCTCCCCAGGCAGCAGCAGCAGCCTCCTCCACTTTTTCCTTTGTCCTTTGTCCTGGAAGCCTAGGAAGCTGCAAACCGCCTCAGCCTCAGCCTCAGCCTTCCCGATCGCCTGGAAAATCGCCCGACTTCTGTGACAAGCTGAAATAATTGTGGTGCATTCGGATGAGCTCAGCAAAAGGACAACAACAAGGACAACTTAATATGCATTGGGAACCCCGAAATACGAAATACGAACTACGAACTCCGAAATACAGAATACGCAATACAAAAAGGGATTCCCCTTCCTGCTAGCTGGAAATTCCCCAAAAACTTTGCGGGATTTCAATTTTTTGAGCCAATTCTCTGTCGGATGTCGGACATTAGCCCATGTGACAGACGAGGAAACTGATGGGGCATGGAGGCATGGGATGGCATTGGTTGCATTTGGGGAGGGGGGCATGGGTGGTGACCTCGCTGCAAATGCTATAAATTTATTTGCAATAAATTTACGACCTGCTGCAATGCAGGCAATTGCAACTACAGAATTAGAAACAGCAACAAATGACAATTGAAACATTTTATTCCCATTTGCCAGGGGACTCTCCTCTCTCTCTGGAAGGATCCGAGAAATACGAGTGGTCTGCTAATGAAGATAAATGCGTAATATATCGATGGGAAGTGGGTTCTGTTTTTGGGATTATCAAGAACTGAGTCTGAGGATTAAATATCATATATTCAAGATACATATTTTATTAATAATAATAAGTTCATTAAAAGCCTTCCCTTTGTAATTAAAAACCTCACAGAAAAGAGATCGCCATCAAAATGATCATTTGTCGACTATTTTTCATTCCACTTATAGCATTTTTTCCTGCATTTTCTCCGCCTTTTCCTTGCCTTTTCTTTTTCTTTTTTCCCTTAAGAATATTTTCAGAAGCAGGCCAGGTCCAAGGAAACTAAGCCACTATGTGTGCCTTGTGAATTATGTGAGGGGCCAAGGGTAATATTTTATGGATGCGGGTGTAGATTTTTTTGTTTTTTGTTCTCCCTTCACTTTTTTGGGTGTCATAATTTACAACTGTTGCTGGAGACGCTTCCCCCCGATTAAATATTGCACTTTCTGCTAGAAAATGTTATCAAATATTCACACTTTCCACGCTAAGCCGACATAATTTGCCAGTTCCTGTAGGATACCGAAAACAGGAGGATTAAAGAAAGCCAACTTAAATATATAGTTTAAATCTGGCATCTGGCATTAAATTATAGGTCAGCCTGGGCAATGCTAATTAAAAATGCATTCATCAGAGACCGAAAATAATAATAAGAAACAACTTTTTCGATAAACGGACTCCTGGAATTTCCCAAAACACAATTCAGACATAAATCTTTATTATCACGAGAGACCAGGCCAGCGACAACCTGAGACTGAAAATGAAACGAACCCGATGATAAATACAGAGTCTGAGCCCTGGTATTAAGATATAAGAATATATCCGAAGATGGATGCCCCATCCAATGAGCGTGAGACATCAAGAGGCGCCCCAGCTCGCTCTCCAAATTCAAATGGAACCTAATTAGCCGGACGAGGAGGGGACAGTGGTTTAAAGGGTTACAAAAAGGAAGAGTTAATTATTAAAAAAAATGTTATATTAACTAACATGTCAAGATGAGCAATGAAAGATTAATTTCTTAGCATAATAACTAAATTATTTATAGATAAACGTTAAATAAAACTATTGTTAAAATATATTTAATTTAATATCAAAAGTAGTGATATTATGAGAAGGTTTATAAATATCTATAACAGTTGATGTTTATAGAAAAAATCCAAATAAAGCTGTGTTTAAAATATATTTAATTTAATATTTAAAAGATGTGGTATTTTTACATTTTTTGAAAAGATTTATGGCTAATTATTTAGCAACATTATCATTATTACAATTATTTATTTATTCATTTATTATATAAAGTATACATATTTTCCTAGAACCATTCTTCGCCTTCCACCATCATCTCTCTATAAGTCATTTAAGCAATAATCTATTAAATTAAATTATATTATCCACCAAAACTGAATTCCTTTTACATTTATTAATACATTTCTATTAATTTTTCTCCTAAAGATGATATTGCTGTTCGGCTTTTATTTTAACTTCCTCTGCCTTAATTTCAAAATAAGAAATTTAAATATTTCGCACTTCCTTGCACCACTGTGCCGCTGCTTTATGAGTTGATTCTAATTGGAGCCCGGACCGACATTTATGAGTGGCTGGAGCTGCTGCGTCTGGAGGATTGGAGAACGGGGGGTAGCCTCTTATTCCGATTCAAACTCTGATTCGGAACCTAATGAAGTATGCCAGGGACTCTCCCTCCCTTGTTTTTCCTTTTTTTTTTTTGTTTTTATTCTACTTCGCTCTCATGCCATGCTTTCATTAGCATTCGCACTAATTGTCCTCGGGGCTGGAACAGTTTTTCTTTCCTCACATGCCCCATTCCCATTCCCAACCCGATCCTGATTTCCAGAACCCTATATCTATGCCATTCCTGTTACCATTCCTTTTCGCCATTCCCCCATTCCCGGCTGCTGATTTGATTGAAACCAAAAAACAATCACAGCTTGCTCCAGCAGCTGCTAATGAAGTCAATCTCATCAATGCACATTGCGTGCTCATTTCCGCTTTTGATTTATGCTCCAAAGAGAATCGCCAAAGTGCGACAATGATAACATAATGTTACAAACTGGAAATAAAGTCAGGAATATATATGGGAGTATAGGGAAATATAATCTTAAGGATTCTCCTTATAATTAGGTTTTGAAAATTCCTTTTTTTTAGATGATTTAGGGTTTGCTATTAATCAGAAAATGACATTAAAAAGAATCCTTGAAATAACTTATCGAAAAAATATCGAAAAGTTATCGAAAAGTTATCGAGAAGTTATCTAGAATTTACCTGTAATTTATCGATAAGTTATCGAGAAGTTATGGAAAACTTAAATAAGGAAATAATATATATTTGGGAGAAATTTATTTAATTATTTAATCATAATTTGAAGTTTACAAGAATTTTGTGGTATTTATATATATTTCAAATTTTATTTACTATTAATTTTTTTGCCCAGTGCATTTAGCACAAGGAAACTGTGCCAGGTGCTGTGATTTCGCTGGGGGTTCCCTTTGGTCTGTTTGATTGATGATGTGCGATTGCACAAACAATAATTGCGAAATTACAGTTATGTTCTTGAAAGCGGCAGCACCAAAAGTGTTTCCCGAAAACGGAAACGGAGCCAAACCGATGACGATTGAGATTGATGGCAATGATTGAAAGTGAGAACATAAGGCTTTTAATGTGCAATTAACTAACAAAGTTAATATGCTGACAGTAAAGACATTAAATAGGTTCAAGGAGAATCCTTTACGAGATTAAATGAACAAAATATTTAGTTTCTTTTCTTAAAAAAGAAGAAATATCCTCAGCTAATGATTCCCTGCCTAGGTACTTATTTTTATATATTTGACTTATATTTTTATATATTAAATTTTACGTTTAAAGCAAGGTCTTATAAAGTACAATGCACAACCTTCGATTGTTGCACTTTTCTTCGATTGCCTCTTATTTTCAGAGAGTTCACTCTCGATATCAAAGCCACCGATTGATTGATTAATTCACCGAACTCATCAATCATGGGTCACTGCATCTTCAGCAGCTGTCAATCAAATTATAGACAAAAAACCCAAGAAATTTCTCTAGTTTATATATAATATATATATTTTTTTTTTGTATTATTTTGTTTTGCTTTACTTATTTTCATGGGTTTATGCTTTATCAGCAGGAAAAGGCTGGGTGGCCTGGCCACGGGCACGGGCAACAATTAAAAGCAGCCAAAACAAAAGGAGCAGCAGCAGCAGCAGCAGCAGCAGCAGGACCATGATGATGATGAAGAGGAGAACCAAATAGTGAACAGGATGCGGGCAACAACAATTAGGTCGCCCATTGAGCCAGCAGGGGGAAGCTGATGTTGATGCTGGAGAGTTGGGAGTGCCGAAAGATTCGCAACAAAAATCTGCTCAATCACTTTTCACTTAACCCAAACACAAGAACTTCAAGTTGAGGAGAGGCGGCGGCAGGAAGGAAAGGCAGAAAGAGCTCTTCTGCGGGCAGAAGAAAGAAAGAGAGAGTGTGAGGGCAAAAGTGATGTGTGGGCTTTTGAACACCAAACTGAGAAAGAGATGGACTTACGACCAGATTGTACTCTCTAAAACGATCTCTAAATATTCGGTAAATCCTCTGATTACCCACAAAGATAGCTTGTAGATCCTTAGGGTCCTTGATGTAGCACAAAGTAAGCAGTAAGGAAGCACCTCCATGGTCTCTAAGCATCTATTTTTCTTTCTTTCTCTTGGTGGACACCCTAAAAACTTTGACTTTCTGTAAGAAGAACATACCCACTACGGTTACAGGGTATTCACAAGGAACACGAGGCGTCCAAACAAACAAAACAACAACAAAAGCAACAACAGCAAAGCTGGCAAAAAGCAAAAGCAAACTGAACGTGTATGATGATATGCAAAAAAGGCCAGGCCTTCGTGAGAGAGTGTGAGGGAAAGCAGCAGCAGCAGCAGCAGCAGCAGCAGCACATGTGCTGGCCACTCACACACACACACACACACACACCATGGCACACTTGATATTTAATTCCTACTCCAAAAAGGAGAAGAAGCAGCATCCGCTGGCCAAGAAGGAGAAGCGGCAGCAGCAGCAGCAGCAGCAGCAGCTGAATAAAAGCGTTGGCTACGTCAGCATCAAAAGCAGCACTTGACCCACAAAAAAGGCAAAAAAAAAAGAAAAAAGCAAGCGAGTGGCATAAAGGAGATCCGAAAATGTGTTGTTGCTGTTGCTTGACCGAAAAATGTTTGCAAGCAAGCAAAAGCCAAGAGGGAGCCGAGACAGCAAAGACACTGGGCTGGCTGGCCCTGCTTTGAGTTGCGCTGGCAACGTGATTTTATCGAAAATAAGCGTAAAGTATCTAAGGGCTTGTTAGCAATTAAAAAAAATATTTTTTTAATATTTTAAGAGCAGATGATCGTTTTAAAAAACATTTTATAAGCATTTAAATTACTCCAAATATTCCTTAGAGATTATCGAGAATTAATCGAGAAGTTATGTAGAATTTATCGACAAGTTATCGAGAAGTTATCGAGAAATTATCGAGAAGTTATCGATAAGTCAACGAGAAGTTATCGATAAGTTAACGAGAAGGTATCGATAAGTTATCGAGAAGTTATCGAGAAGTAATCGAGAAGTAATCGAGAAGTTACCGAGAAGTTATCGAAAAGTTATCGAGGAGTTATTGAGAAGTTATCGAGAAGTTATCTAGAATTTATCGAGAAGTTATTGAGAAGTTATCGAAAACTTAGCAAGTAAATCGAAAGGATTGCAAGGCCTTCCGAAGACCTTTAAAAATTTTAAGACGTGATGATCTATATTAAAACCATATTTTAGTATTTATCTTTGCAAAAACCTTACTTTAAATTAAAACCAATTATTTATGGATATTTTTTCGATATTTTTAGATTTCTTATACCGCTGCTTTTTCGATTACTCTTCGCCAACAGAAAAGTTGACGCAAAAACCTTTCCCAGACTTAAATGCTCATTAAACCGAGAAGGAGGTGGTTCGTTGGCCCCGATAAATACCACCCCGTGTCCTCCACCTCCACAACTGCTGTGCAAGCAATGCAATTTGTTATTGTATTTTTTCTCAGATTTCTAGCTATAAAAAGGATACAAGGATCGGTGTGTGTGGGTCGACTTATTGGCAGTTTCGAATGTGTCAGCAGCAGGTACCACGCCCCTGCCCCTTCCCTCCCCGCTGCTAGCTGCTGATGATGAAAGTGCGTCAAATGGTTTTTTGATTTGCTTGTTTGCGTAACTGAGCCGCAGTCTCCTCCTCGTCCCTCTCCGGCCCACCCCTCCATCTCTCTATCCTTCGGTCCGTCGTCAGTCCTTTGGCGCCGCCCAAATCCTCCCTCCTAATTGCGTATGCGTGTGCAAAGGCTCCAAGATCCTTGCGTAAATTTAACAAGTTCGCACTTGAGCCGAAAGCAAAGTGAAGCACAAAAACTACGCCAGCCAAAAGGCAAACGGTGAAGAGGGGGGAGGAAAAACAGGAGGAAAAGCCGAGGAAAAGGAGCTAACTAGATGAAGAACGAGTGAAGAGTGCACTGGGCACAAAAAGCTACTGATTTTTTTCACTTAAAAAATACAAGAAACTTTAAATTTTAAATTTTATTTAAAACTCATAATACTTTATTTATTTTAAATGAAATTATTTATAATAAAAACCGCTTTCAAAATGTAAAATATGTGATTTTTCTTTTTAAAATGTTTATTAATTGAATCAAACTTTGTTATATTTTTAGAGTCTTTTGATGAAAGAGTTTAATTTTCACCAAGAAATACTTTTAAACTTCTTTATTTGTTGTGCATAAAAAGTAGCTAGGGAGCAAGTCTTTCTTCAGGATTAATTTGATTTAGATGTTCAAGTGTTTTGCCTCAAGTTCCCTCGTTCTTCTGTCTAATCCCTTCTTTGCCGTCGAACTATAACTTTTCCGACTTGTTATATACTCTCCGGCGAAGTTTTCTTATGTGTGCAAGCAAGGCAGTGTAGGGTCTAGAGTAGGACGAACACAAAAAAAAGCACAGAAAATTTAATGTTTAGGTGAATTTATGTTGAAGTTTCTGGCTAAATGTGTTAAATCTGAGAATTGAGTTTGTAAAATAAATATAAATAATTCAGCTATAAAATAATATATGAGTTGAAAAGTTTTTAATAGTTGTGAAGAAGTTATGGATAAAAGAAAGATGTTAAATGGAGCGATTATATTGAAAGAAAATACAATTAAATCAAAGTATATTTATAGCTAAAAATGTATTATTATTATGGCCAATGATAATATTAAGGGTATCCCAAAATTGATCATCGAATTTTTATATAATAATCATCTAATCAGTTGCATCCTTTTGCTGAGTCCTTTCCCTCTCCCTAACTTTACTTGGGCAACAAAGTTGCCGTTGACAGCTCGCACCAAAATCAGGGAAAATGGAGAAAAAAATAAAGAAAAAGGAAGAAGAAAAGCCAAGGACTTAATACCCTTTAAAATTGAATAATAATTAATTAATTAACAAAAAGTAAAGCCCAATTAAAATCGATTACAAGGTTTGAATATTGATTTTTGATCGATAAGTCGATTTTTCATTACTTTTAGAAACAATATTAAATATCAAAAATAATTCTTATAAATTATGATTCCTACTTCTTTTAGAAAATTTCATATAAAAGCTAAAACTTATATACTGTAAACCATTTTCTATATTTGCCTAAAACTAAATAAAAAATACTGATAACTTCCCAATTATCGAGCTCTTCAATATATATTTAATATCCCTTTTGTCAGGGTATAAAAACACTTAAAACGCTGATTTACGTCACGTCTAAGACAGGCAACAACAACAACAAGAAACCCTTATCCCCTCCCTTAACCCCAACAACCGCTGACCCCCCCTTAACCCATAATTGAATTCGGGTGGGGACAGGATATATCAAGGATTTTCCGGAGTAAGGGATCGTTACAACGCACAAAATCTTTCTTTCCGATTTCCAACTCTTTCTCTCACTCTTTTTTTTTCTGCTCATTTTGGCAAATTGACTTTTGTGCAAAACTGCAATGAGGGGGGGAGGGGAGAGTGTCAGGGGAAATGACGGGGCTACAAATCGATGAGGTGTTATTTAGGCCACCTCTTTTTTTCCTTCCGTCCCCTCGTCAGCATCGGCAAATGCTTGTTCACTTCTTCTATTTTTTTCTCTCACTTTCTGGTCTTTCGCTTTGACAGCTGCAAATTAATTAGATTTAATTATTTGCCTCATTCCCCCGCCCACTTCCAACTGCTCTCTCTCTCCCCGCCCCCCCGCTCTCCCTTGAAGTTTGTGTCATGTCCTTGTTGTCCTTGTACATTGATTGAGCCTAATTAACTGTACTTGAAGTTTTGTACGCGCTCTGCGAAATTTCAATCATCCATCAAAGCCAAATCAGGGCTTCCTAGGGAGGCGGGGCGGGGCGGGTAAAAGGGGGTTAAACTGGTTGAATTAGTTATATAGAGGGTTTAAGGGGGGAGGGGGAGGGTGGGGTAAGAGCTGATTGGTTCTGATTGCAACCGGGTTCTTTTGCTTGTATCTATTACAATGGGGCTGCAATTATGAAAGCCCGTCGAATCAATCAATTAATTTTCTTATCTGTAAGTAAGGATAATGTCGGGGGGATGGCACTTATTGGGGTTTACTGGGGTGTTGTCAAATATCCTTGGCAACATGGAAGGGTAATTATTTAGGTGGAATCGATATAACATTTATTTCTTTAGTCTTTTTATTTAAATTTTTGTTTGCTTTTATTTTAAAATTATTTTATAATTTAAATACTATTAATATAGAATCTACTTTACCTATAAAATATTATATAAGATATATAAGATATTTATAAGATATATAAGATAATATATCATATATTTACTATTTAATAATTATAAAAACACAAAAAACCAATCTAATTTAGCTTCCTGACTAAATCTATGAACTTTCATTCCAGTTAATATTTATATACATATATTTTTAAGACTTCTACATTTAATTTTATAAAATATCACTTTATTTTACATTATTTATACAAATATTCTGTATTTGAAGCCTCTTTTTTACTCATTTATACTCATAGTATATAACGTTATACCAATTAATTTAGTAACTTAAATAAATGACCCACTTTTAAGCTAAAATATTTGCTCTACTTCAAAGTAATGTCAAAGCAAAATAATCTTTGATTGATTTCCCACAATTTAAACTACTTCTAAGTGTACTTTTTTTGGTTGCAAATTTATTATTTGAAGCCGGACAATTTATATCGTTGAATCGAGGTTTTCTGGTTTGTCATTTATCAAACTCTGGCCAGATATTGCGCATGGACCAAGAGTGCTCTTAAACACTTTATATATATTTTATTTTTTGTAATTAGTTTGCCAAATCATTTATCAATCAAACAGTGGTGGTAATGTGTCAAGTCAGGGTAAAAAACTAAATAAACAAACACAACAACAAACACAAAAAAAACTTGACGAAACTGTGAACGACCGCACACACCAAAAAGCACTTGACAAGTGTGCCAAAAAAAAAGGAAAATATATATATATATTTGTATGTATATATATACAACAAAAAAATAGCAACGACAACGACAAGGTCGCCACTTGTGAGCCGGTTTCCCCCGTTCCCTCCCCAAAAACCCACTGAAAATTGGCTTACAATTGGTCTTGTAAAGCAACCGAAAAAGTACTAAGTAAATCAAACGTCAAGTGGCCAGCAGCAACCAAAAACAAAAAAAAAGAAGTACAAAAAATACAACAAAAAATGGAAAACCAAAAAAGAAGGTAAAAAAAAGAAGCATAGAACAAACACGTCACGGCAATTAAAAGCCAACGAAATACAAGAAATTCAATGAATTTTAGGGGGGAGAAAAAAGCCAAGCCACAGATGTTGTTGTTATGTCAATTGACCAAAAAACAACAAGAGAAAAATTCGAAAAATATCGACAGTCCAAAGAAGAAGCCTTCGAGCCGCAGAATTTCATCGGTTCTTGGCACTTGGCCTAAAAATAAATGGCCAAAACGAACCGCCGCCGCCAGTGATGAAGCCGTGACTTGTCGTGAGCTCGAAATTGGAAATTAAACGAGGCTTTAAAAATACATACATTATAAGTTTGCTAATGTTCTAACTCAAAAAATAACAATTGTTTGTTCAAATCTGTTAAATTTTCATATATAAAGTTGTTTATTAAATATTATACTATTATTATATTCAATTTTAATTCAATATAAGAATAAATATATAAAATTATGCCTTAAAAAGAGTATTGTATTATTTACAAAATTAATTCGAGATACAAAGCTAAAGCTTTTCCTATTCCTTTGGCAATAAATAAGTTTTTTATTCTTAAAAATATAAAATATAATTTTAAATATCTTGGATATTAATGTATAAAATTGTACATTAAATAATCTATTAGAATATATAAAACATATTTATTTAAACCCTAAAATACAAGCTTAAGCTTCAACCTATTTCGTAGACAATAAATAAATGGTGTTTCTTTTATATTTGTATTTCTTAATCCTAAAAAATACATTCTAAAATATTCAAATTTTGTTGATAATAATTTCTAAATATTTCAAGCATCCATCTCTAACCTTCTCAATCTCAAAGCTCTCTAAGAAGACGGGGGGACACTCCACAATTATGCCCTTTCCTGACCACAGACGTGGACACTCTGCATGCCAAATGCCCGACTGGCGGCTACCGGAATCGACGACGAGGAGTGCGGGCAAACTTTTCCACTTTGCAACTATTTCAAAAGTGAAACGAAACGAAACTTGTGGCCCACTTAGTCTGCCTTTCATATACACATTTATATACATATTTATGCCCCATATAGAGAGAGAGTATGTTGAAATTGTGGCAGCTAAAAAGGACTTTCGGAAGCTTGAAAAATAAAATGAAATATTTTCTTGGTAGCTAGAACACACTTTTGATACCAAAGGGTACCTTAAAGTCGAGTTTTTTTTGGAAACATATATATATTTCTATATATATTTGCTGGTATTCCCTCTGTCAACGCTTGAGTCTACGTTTTTTGTACCCGCTGGTCCTCGGTCGTCGATTTCCAATGCGGTTCGTGTCTTTGCCTGCTGCATGATTTATGATTCCTGCCCCTAAAAAAGTATTTGTGGCCCTCCAGGACGAAAAAAACAAAAAAAAAAACGAACCATAGAGTCCGAAATGAGAATATCCGAATCAGAGCCAGCGTCCAAGTCAACGGCAGACTCACAGCCAGAAGCGTTCAAAGTTGTCTACTCAAATCATTTTAATTGAAAATTACACATGAGCGAAGCCAAAAAACCACACAGACAGAAATACAGAATTTAATACATTTTCAGAAGACGAACTTTTAAAGTCCTTTCGGGAAATGTGAAACTAAGAAAATTTACAAGAAAAGATATTTGAAGGGATATTTAAAGGAGTATTTAAAGAAGTTTTTAGAGAGTATTTATATTTAAGAGTATTTATGGAATATTTCCTATAAAAGTAAGAAAGGAAGGTCATATATAATATAAATAACTCAAGAGAAATCCTTAAAAAAGTATATATAATATTTATAGGTAGATTTTTAAATATTATCGTATCATATCATATGATTTACAACATAAATAACTCACGAGAAATCTTTGAAAACTTATTTATAATATTTATAGGTAGATTTTTAAATATTCATATAATTATATTTACTTTTATAATTATATTACTTAAATATGGGAAAAGATTATGCCTTAAATATAATATATATAAAAAGTGAATACCAAACTATAATTCTGATGTCTAATATACATTTTTTTTCTATTAATTTATTAAATAATTAAAAATCCCACATTTATATTTATTATCTACAACTTCCTCAACCAATCTGAACCCAAAAAATAATGCCTTATCATAGGGCAAAAGGAAATGTATCCAAGCAAAGAGAGACGCCGCTGCCACCGAATGGTTCCAAGGGCAGCCAGCCTGGTGATGTGGACTTTTGGCATAGCACATGTCCTTGGGCGGCGAAAAACCGCCCTCAACCCTCAACCCTCAACGGCAAAGGATTCGCGGACTTGGCCAGGACCTTGGTTCAGTTTCAGTCTCTCTTTCTCTCTCTCTTACTCTGTGTTCAGCTCGGTTTTTGGCCTGGCACATGGCACGTTTTGTCCGTACCGGAAATGTCCATTCACTTGCATATTAACAAAGTTCCGTACACTCACACAGGGCTCCCGGTTGCCCTTTGGTCTATGCATATATGCACTGTGAGAAATTTTTGATATTTAAATCGAAAATGGCTTTAGTTAATCATTAATCCTTTTTTGACTAATGAAAAATAGTTAATATAAGTAAAAACTTTTTATGCTTTTATGCTTGTTATACTTAAATTAAAGAAATTCTTATATATTCTTTAATTCAATTTCTATAAAATATAATTTATACAAATAGATTTTCCAAGTGTAGACTTGGCAGTACTTAATAAACTCCCCAGTGAGTGCCCGGGCGAGGAGAAGGCCAACCAAGTTGGTCGTACATCATAGAGTCCTTCCTATATCCTTTGCCAGGGCCGCCTGCTGCGGCTGCCTGCCAGCTGGGGGGGTTTGGGTAAAAACAGGAAAGTATTTCGAAGGCACCGGAAACAGGAAGCAAGCAATAATTCAAATGAATTTCAAATCAAATCATTACAAAACATTTACAAAGTATGCGCCAAAGCGCTGCACAAAACCGCACACAAGACCAGAATGCCAGGACTTTCTGTGAGCTGTGAGAAGAGGAGGAAGGAGGAAGGAGGAGGTAGAGCAGGCGATCCAACTTTGACTTTTGCAAACTGCACAGGTGGGCAGAGGGAACCCCACGTGGCCTTGCAGTGATTAATTTCTATTATTATGACACTGATTAGGTCCACTTACAGGCTCATTACAGTCATGAGCACATAATGCACAGCCAGGACACGTGACGGTGATTTAGGGGGCGCGAAATGGGCCCCGCGGAAAGGGTCTGACCGTACAGACGGCACTCCTGGTACTCCCCTGGCGGCGGCCGTCGGTCGGTAGACATTTATCAAGACATTGACCGCCGCATGCAGCGTGGCGCCAACTGGAGACCGTTTGTCTTGCACTTGACCAGGGGCTCACCAGGGGGTTCTAAAAGGGGGGGTTACACCATTCTCGGACACGGACACGGAGAGAGGAATAGGTAAGGATATGGGGGGCTACTACACCTAAGCACCATCAGAGGCCCTGAACATGAACACCACCAGTTGGCCCATAAATTAAAGCCACCGACCGACCTTAGGCACTGCCCTACACAAATTTTAGGTTTAGCAATCAACGTTGAGGCGAGATGAGAAGTTAATTTGTATGGGAAGTTTATATAGGAAACACAAGGCAAGGCCAGGATACAGGACAGACTCTCTAATTATCCAACTAAAGGATATAAATCTTGTTTTAACTTTACTTATAAAGTTCTAAAGGTTCTAACCTTCAAGGTTCCTGTTAACTTTTTAACCAGCACTTTAGAAAGAAAACAACCCCAAGAAAACACTCATTGTTGTTGCACAGTGTAATTGCTTTCAATTATTTAAATAAATAAATTAATGTTGCCTTCTCGCATCTTGGTTTATAAAGTTCTAAAGGTTCCAACCTTCAAGGTTCCTGTTAACTTTTTAACCAGTACTTAAAAACGAAAATAACCCAAAAAGAAAAACTCATTGTTGCACAATGTAATTGCTTTAAATTATTTAAATAAATAAATTAATGTTGCCTTCTCGCATTTTGGTTTAATCTTTACTTTTAAAGTTCTAAAGGTTCTAACTTTCAAGGTTCCTGTTAACTTTTTAACCAGCACTTAAAAAGAAAATAACCCAAAGAAAACACTCATTGTTGCACAGTGTAATTGCTTTCAATTATTTAAATAAATAAATTAATGTTGCCTTCTCGCATACTAATAATAATAATCATTAAAAAAAAAATTGCTTGGCCTCGAGAAAAAAAATTCCAAAATTTACTTAACTAAGGAGGGAAGAGCGAGCAGCATTGCCTCAAACTCAGCCGCGATTCGGACGCACCACCATCACCTGCGCCTTGTTCTTGTTCTTGCCCCTGTTGTTGCCACGTCGCCGACGTCGCTGGATCTGATTGTTGTTGATGCTGCCACGCCTCTTATTGACCCGACGCCTATTGCCGGCGGGCACACGCCTTCTGTTAACCGGACGCCTACGACCGGCCACTGCCTGGCCCACGATCTGTGGCAATAGATCACCAATGGGTGAGGCGCCATAGATGGCCTGGTTAATGGCCGAATTGGTGGCCGACGTTGACGAGGTTGAGGATGAGGATGAGGACGATGAGCCCGTGTTGCCAAGATTCACATAGATGGCTCCATTGGAAGTTGTGGTGACCAGACCAGTTCCAGTTCCAGAAGTAATTCCACTAGTAGTAGTTCCAGTCACTGAGCCGGTACCAGTAGCTGCTGTTGACGTGCCCGTGGGACGCAGTTGCTCCAGCATATCCTGCTTGTTGGTTATATACTGATTGAGGGCCGAGTTTAGGCCAGTGTTGGTGTTGGAGGTGCTACTGCTACCGAGTCCCGAGGCAAGGAATCTCAGCTGACCATTCTCATTGCCATCCTTTACATAGATGCCAGCCAATCGGGGCAGATCCTTTTCATTGAGGTCCTTCTCCTGCACCTGAGCCGCCTGAGTCCAGCTGAGTCCCAGCAGACAGAGCACCAAAATTGTATAGATCATTGCACGGCTTGCGAATGTAGGCACGATTGTGTGGCTTTGTCCAGGTTCCCCGACACTTTTATAGCCCAACATGAGTTGACGGAAATCGAATAAAATCGATGGGAGCCGCTTTCTTTTATCCAGAATCCGCCATGCCAATATGATTTTCATTTTTAGAAAGCCTTTCGCCTATCATTTGCCTTCGGGGCTGGATAGTTGTTGGCTCGCTCGCTGGATGATGATGGCTTAGATGGCTCGCTGGATGGCTTGGCTGGGATGGCCCGAAAGAGGGCCAAGCGTGTCAAGAAGTGCGCACACTTATGGGCCATTGTTTGCCTTCGCCACAGATCGTGAACCTCAAGTGGTCACAGCCATTTGAAGCTTTTTGGAGGTTCGCAGAACTCTGCACTTTAATTAAAATTTAAAATCAGCCACAGAAACAGAAACAGCAAAGTGTTCAAGGGGGCAGAGGTGCAAAGGGGCCTCTTTCTTTTTTTTGGGTACAGTGGCTTAAGGTTCGATTTTGGGTTATATTCTGATTTTGTTGGATTTTTTAAGTTGGTTTTTACAACTATGAATGTTTATGGTGTAGAGAGTTCAATAAGTTTAAGATTATGTAAAAAGTAAGTGAGATTTGAGACTAAATTTCAATGCTTTTATCGGTTTTTTCGCCGTATAAAATTCTAGCATTATAATAATTAATAAATTATATTTGAATTCAATGAAAAATGCTACAAATTCAACAAATTTCTGCAGAAATGTATTTTTTATGTATTTTTTTATATTTTGCTTGAAATATTTTATTCCCCTTTCAAAAATCCAAAGTTTTCTGCATTTCTGACAGCAACATTAATTGCCAATAATCGTGGCTTAAGAAAACTTGGGAAAAGTAGCTTGGAAACTTATATTTTTTTTACTGAGTGTAGCCCATCATCTGCTCTTGCACTTTCCCAACCACAACCCCCACGGGAGATTGCATATTTTCAATCTTGTTTTCATTTTTCTTTTCTTATATATATTATATTTTGTTTTTTTTTTTTCGGTTAAAGATGTTAACCCCACTGTGAGATTGTGCACTCGGAATGGTTTCCATCATTTTGGCGCCAGTGTGCCGCAGATGGCACCCCCTGGTGGGGGCACTAGCACTAGCGATTTAACCCACAACAGCCACCGATTTAACTCCCGAGTGCCGCCAGCCTCATTTCATTCTATGCTGCTGATGCTGCTGCTGCTGCTGCTGCTGCTGCTGCTGCTGCAGCGCTGCTGCTTGCTTCTCAATTTTTCGCCTAAGTTGGCCAACCGACAGTTTTGGAGCTGAATGCCTGGCGGGGGCTGTTGGAATAATTTTCACTTACGCTGGCACACACACAGACACATACACACCAACACAAACACACATGATACACGGAGGAAAATTTAGGAAGAACTTTTAGGGGAATTGAAAAATATTTAAGCTAGATTTTGGTACTTGAAAATTATTTAATGTAAAGCAATTAAGCTTTTGTTTGATATTATTTATTTATATACAAATTTTGTGTCCTATTTAATTAAATTTAAAATTAAAACAAATTCTTACTAATAAATAAACATATGAATATGAAGACGAATGAATATAACTATGAATATTTATTTTATTATCAAACTAGAAATTAAAAAAAGCTTATTTTTATGCCAAAAAACACTCACAAAAATCGTATTACAAATTTTAGTATTAAGAACTGTTTTTTTTTATTTTTTTTTAAATTTTATTTATTTTATTAATTTACTTTTACTTATAAATAAAAATATTAATGAATATGAAGGCGAATGAATATAACTATGAATATTTATTTTTATTTTATTATCAAACTAGGAATTGAAAAAAGCTTATTTCTATGCCAAAAAAAAATACTCACAAAAATCGTATTACATATTTTAGTATTAAAAACTTTTTTTATATGTTTTTAATTTTATTTATATATTTTTTTCGCTGTGTAGCACAGCCGGGTAGAGTGAAAGAGACACGTACGAGTGTCGCTCACTGTTCGCGGTTCGTCGTTTACTTGGCAATGCAATTACAGGCGCTAACCGCGCGTGAAAACAGCAACAGAGACAACAACAACAACAACAACAACAACAACAACAACAAAAAATGGGATAACAACAGAACTATAAACAACGAATTTGGAAATATCCTTAAAAAAAAATTATGAGGGAAAATACAGAAGAAGTAAGATGATTTTTGATCTTTGTCATAAAGAATGTAATAATTTCTAGCTAAATCAAAACAACAATTTTTTTAAAGCAACTAAAGAAAAACCTATTATTATATGAATATAAAAAATATAATTTTCAAAACGTATTTATAAATATAAATAATTTGTATAAGGAATGCCCTCCCTAAGGACTTTTAGCTAGTGTATAAAAGATACTTGCTGATAGAGTTTTGCCAGCTCCTTCGCCTTCTTCTTACCTCCCTCAATGCACCTACCGATTTTCCTCAACCCCTAACCCTCTTTCTGAGTTTCCCCTCCCCCTCCCCACACTATTTCCCATTTCCCGCGGCTCTGTCACTGAGCGGCTTAAAGCGACGCAATGACAATTAACAACAGGCGACAAAAACGACGAGAAAAGAAGGTGAGAAAGGTGGGGGGAAAAGTCTGCGTCTGAGGGAGGAAAAACTCAGGGCTAGAGGGGGTTTGTTAGAGGGTGCAGAGCGCCATATCAATGACAGCTCCAGACGCCCAAGCCAACAGAGAGAGAGAGGAAGAGCCAAAGCCAGGATTAGGGATGCCAGAGAATATCGATAATATAAATAATATAGTTATTTCATTTAGAATTTTTTGTATAATAAAATATGTCTAAAATAATTAAATAATAAGTCTGACTATTTTTTTATGATTTAGTTTGACTTCTACTTATTTTAGAATTTATTAAATTAATTTTTCCCCTATTTTTAGCAACTCACCTAGAAGTTCTTAATGAAACCTTCATTTATTTATATATATTTTTAAAAAACAAACATGTTTGTTTAGTTATTAAATTAAATAAAAACTTCTTAGCTGTATTTATAAGATTTGTACATTCGATATTTCGATATTTCTGCGATATTTCTCTTACAAAGAAAGCACGATATTCTTTTTTGACAGTCACACCATTTACGGTATACATCCCTAGGCAGAATTCGCCGCAAGAGATAAGATCCTTCCTTCCTTCTCCGCCCTCACCCCCCGGACACCCACCTGCCCAACACACTTACGCATATTAACAGGCTTGAATTTTTGCTGTTTTTCCCCAGAGTTTTCCCATCTTCATTTTCATTTCCAAGTGCAATTGAAGTGCAAAATGCGTTTGGCAATAGAATTGCCAGCTAAAGTTTTTCCTCCATCCCCAGCCGCCGCCATTGAATTTCCACCACACAATACAAAACTCGGTGCAGTTTTTCCTCTACTCAATTTTTATTTGCTTCAGTTCCGTTTGGTTTTTTAAGTACAAATTTTATTTTATTTTATTTTTGTGTAAGTGAAATTTCAATGACATTTTAATGGAAATTGCAAATGAATGAATGAAGAAGTTTGGAAAATGGAAAACTTGCAGCGGCGGTGAGGTAGGTGGTGATGAGAGAATACAAACTGGCATAATTGATGGAAAACTCTTGATTTTCTTGGTTAACTATGCAGAGAAAATGCCAAATGCATTTTTAAGGGAGAAGTAGTATAGTTTTAAATTTTTCTATATATTATTTAATTAAAACTTTAGTTTTAAGGCCCTAAAATAATTATTTCAAATCATAAACACTTAATTAAATATTTCCAAGTTTTCTTTTTAGACTTCTCTAAAATACGATCAGCTTATTAATGGAATTTCAGCTTTCTTTGAAATCTTAGCTTCTTAAAAAACAGCCACCCCCTCAAACAAAAAAAAAACAGCATTCATTTCAGTTTCTCCACAAATTCCAGGGGGACGACACAAACTCTTCACGATCTTCAAAGAAAAGCAAAGCCCCCTCCTGGAGGCGGAAATGTTAGGATCTCTCGGCCATCAGATTTGTTGTCAACATGGTCTCGCACGTGATATCAATGCATTAACGGAAGTGTTTTAATTGTATGATCCCGAAATAGCCACGGAAATGTAACAGACTTCTGGCTAAAGATCAATAATCGTCGCCCCTACAGGCAAAAGGTAAAGACCACCGTCTCCCCCGAAAAAAAAAATTGGGGAAAACATTGAAAAATGTTGCCCCGTGCTTTGAGTTTGCGTGGAAAACCGAAAATGACAAACAGACGCGGCAAATAAATAACAAGAGAATGTGTTGTGTTTTGGGGGCGGTATTACGGATACGGGAATCTGAAATCTCAAGTTCGAAATCCCGGATCGGGGGGGATCGCCCTGTTCATTGGATTTCCCAACTTTACCCACTTAAGACCCCCGAACAAATTAACACAAAAGTCCCAAAGAGGGAAAGGCAGAGGGGATGTGGAGCTTGAGGGGGTATCTATTTTGGGACTCAGACAATTCGGTGGCCTGATCCTAGGGTATATCCAACAGCCCCTGGTCTGTGGCATCCATGTAGCACCTTTATTAATTGCAGCTGACGACGAGACGAGCGTTTGACATGTTTAATGCGAAAATCTCCAGAGTGAAGGGGAAGGCAGTGTACACTGGGGGAAATTTTTGGGTTGCTCAAAGGCAAATTTGTATAGAATATAAAAAACTTTAAGGCTGAAAAGACATATTTTCGAAGCATTCTAACTGCAAAGATATTTTATTTACACTTGAAAACTGCTTTGTTTGGAAAACACTTTGTAACTTGATTTTTTTAGAAAATATTTCTCATATTTTTTTATATATTTTATGCCTTAATTTACCTTATTTTTTCCAGTGCCTAGCGCAATCCAAAGTCCCGTTTCAAGGCTGGGGAACATTTGTACATCTATTTTTGTAAACAAAATGCCACAACGTCTCTCCCCATTGTCGGGCTGGAAATTCTTTTGACTTAATCTATTTCGGTTGCCGACCAGACATCGGCCTTTATGGGATATATATACACATATACACATATATATATTTGGACAGACAGCGGATTGCAGACTAAAGACTGCAGACTAAAGACTGAAGACTGCAGACTGGAGATTGGTGGAGAAGACAGACAGCTGACGCCATTCTTGGGGCAAAGTCGAAAGTCGTGGGGATGTGACATGTGGGGATCTGGTTAGGGAATCAAGAATTGCTATAGGGAAAAGAAAACTGAGAATTAAAAAAAATATATACCTTCTGAATGAAAAAAGAAAATTATTTATATATTTCTCATATTAATCTCGAGATCTAGGAGATCCTCTAGGTTCGAGTTCGAGTTCGAGAACTTTGTTGGCTCGAGTCCACTCTCAGGTCTCTCGAACCAAGGACCCTCAAACTGAGAGGCCTCTGAAACTGAGAGATTTTGAAACTGAAACCTTTGGAGTGGGTCTTCAGATGACAGCTGCAGGCAGAACGCAGGACTGATTGCAATTAGGAACAAGAAAAGTACCCAAAGTTAGCCGTGGTAAGTACTTCCAGATGACCAGAAGAAGGATCCATAAATTAGACAGCAGGCGAGAGGGCGTAACCCAAACATCCAAAACATGGAAATCAAATTTCCCTAAGCTGGAATTGCTCTTCTTTTTCTTTTTTTGACCACTTGAAACTCTTGGATTCTGGCGCCTTCAAAAAAAGAGACCAAATGTGGGCTGGTCCATACCCCTACTTGTCAAACCGAATGCGAGTTTTATGTAAATCAATGACCACTCGAAACTCCAAGGAAAACCCAAAAAAGTCGCCGGCAGATAAAGTGCTTGGATTTCCACAAAGAAGGATAATGACAGCTCCGCTCATGTCGTTGTCATACGGAGAGTTTTTCCCAATTTTCACCGCCCTTCGTAGTAGTAATTCGAGCTGCAACTTCTTCGATTCTTTTTCTTTGAATTTACGCCGCAAAGTTTTTTTTTTTCTTTTCTTATTTTTGTTGTTTATTTGTTTTGTCAACATTTTTGTTGTTGTTTTTGTTCCAAGTTGTCTTGGGTTTCGTTGGGTTTTTTTCCTTGAAAGTTTCAGATTCGTTTTTCAAAAATCAGGAAATGCAACTCAATCAAAGAAATTTTTTCAACTTGTGTGGCTTTTCTCACACACATTTTTCACGCTAAGCGATCGGCTTCATTTTCATTTATTGGCTTCAGAAAAATCACCCGCTGGGATCCGCCAGGCCAGGCTATATAGGCTATAGGCTATAGGTCCTTCATTTGTCATGCTCTTGATTTTATTTTGTACAGCAAACGCTCTTAAATTAATACAAGAATCTTATGGAAATTATAAGAACCTTTAATTAATTTAAAAATTATATTTAAATAATTTTTTGTAGTATTTTTCAGTCAAAAAAAATTCTTAATTTGCTGTAAAAATGCTTAAGCACTTTTTTCAGAAAAACTGTTTGGAAAAACTAGTTCTTTAGGCCTTTGGCTAATTTTCTAAATTTTTATTTTCCCCTCAACATTTTTTTTAATAATATTCCTAATGCCTTAGGTGTTCACTGTACTTTTATTTTTATTGCGTAATGAATTTGCTGAGGTTAAGCGGGAGAGAGAGGAAGTGGGGGCTACCTGCTTTAGCCGGGAAACCGTTTTCCTTTGATACATCGATATGCTGTGTGTATTTTTCCCCGTGCACTCAGCATGTGGCGCTTTTCATTCGATTTTCATTAATTCGAGCTGTGTAGTTTTTCCGCTGTTTTCTTGTTGGATTTTTTTTGTAGTAGTTGTAGTAGTTGTTGTTGTTGTTATTGTAGTTGTTGTTGTAGTTGTTGTTGTTGTTGTTGTTGTTGTTGAAGAGGGCGCATAATTGATTTGTGGTTCACGCATCCTAAGCAAACAAATTGGATTTGCAGCGGTGGCTCGTCGGTGTGTGTGTGTGTTGAAAATTTGGAAAATCGAAAATCTGGCAAAGTGTGTGTGGAAAAGCAACCAAAAAACAGAAACAGAACTGGCTTGTGGCTTGAAAAAACTTTTCCTAAATTAACCAAAAACCCTTTCGAAATAGTTTGAGCTAAATAATTAAACTTAAAAACTATTTTTAATGAACTAAACACATTTCCACTAATATATTTCGATTTCGATTAGTTACTGCACTCGACATTGAAGTCCCAGCACAAATTATAATCCAATTATCGTTAATTCCGAAATTCCAACCCCCCCCCCCCCCCCCCCCCCCCAACTCTTCGAAAGAACAATTCATTATAAGGGTCCTTTTCCGGCCAAGTCCTTCACTATTTCCTCAATCCCCCAAAAATTTCTGGATTGTCCCCGATACCAATCCGTTTCATCAATCATCCGCCCAATCAAATTCGCCGACTCATTCGAGTGACTTTGGTGTTGCTTTTGACACATTTCTCGAGCGCCAAATCGATCATTATCAGGCAAACGCCGTTGCCGCAAACGCCCCCAAAAAACAAAAAAAAATATAGGAGAAAAAACTACACGAAATATACAAATACAACTAGAAATATATATATATATCAAAATATGTATTATATAGGTTACAGAAAACTAAGGAAAAAAGGGGTACAACGAAGCTATAGAATATTTCAAAGAGAGTTTGGGATTAAAACTTATAGCTTCATTAATATTACATTTTCTAGTTAATAACATAAATATTATATAGAATCATTTCAAGCCTTTTTAAATCCATTTATATTTTATATTTCTGTTCTAATAATTTTAAAAATTATAATACATTATAATTTCTTTCTGTGTGGCTTAGCATGATCTTCAAAAAAATTGTGGGCAGCTAATTTGGTGCTCTGATTTGGTCATTTGGCCATTCCCAACGACCATTGTTTCGTTTTCGGAGTGAGCTTCTCCTTTTTTTGGCCACACACTTTTTTTGGAGACTTTTATTTCTTTCTTTTTCTTTTTTTTGTTAATGTGCCCCTTGTGCAAATTAAGTTTTATTAATTTAATTTTTTAACGAGCCGCGATCGACGCCAAGATTTATAGCTCGGACGCCACATCGTTGGCGTTGGCCAGACTTATTTATTGAGACATACCCCGTCCAATGCGGCTTATTTATTCTCTAATTTCGTTCGCAGAAGGCAGCGTAATGATCGCTGATGAGGTGTTTATGAGGTATTCCGGCATTTTGCATTAGTCACGGCCTTTGTTTTTTTTTTCTTGTATTTTTCGGGGGCGTTTTCGGTTTTTTTATTTTTGGATTTTTTTTTTATTTTCATCGTCGGCATTACCTTTTGTCTTTGGCATTTTTTTCTGTTGCAATCTGGGGCAGAGTCGGTCATTAGGCAAAAGGGGAAATCGGCCCGAATCGATCCGAAAATGTGAGAAATTGATTTGGGTATGGTCAGTGGAACGCCGGAAGCCCATCTTAGGTGTAGATGCTGACGGAAATATGAGCTCTTAAGGGTCCCCATAGTGTTTTAAACTGAACAAGCATGGTCGATAGTGTTTTAATCTAAATAACCATGGATTTTTATATTTTTTAAACCAGTATTTGGTATTAGCTATATTTATTTTAATATTTTAAATTATTGTTTTGTGGCTAGGCATAGCAAAAAATATCAATCGATCCCTTAAAATATTATTTTGAATGTAGAAACATTTTTATTTTGAATAATAGATTAGAAAATTAGATAAGATTTCATAGAAAAACCATTTTAATATACTAGAACAAATATACTAGAACAATATATATAAAAAATACCTAAAAATACTACAAAATATTCTTTGATTTTCCAATACCCCCGAGAAAACAGTACGAAGATTAGATTTCATACAAATACCCATTAAATATACTAGAATAATGTATGTATCTTACCAAAATATACCTAAAAATACTGCAAAATATCCTTTGATTTTCCAATACCCCCGAGAAAATAGTACGAAGATTAGATTTCATACAAATACCTTTTAAATATACTAAAATAATACATATATCCTAAAAAAATATATCAAAAAATACTACAAAATATCCTTTGATTTTCCAATACCCCCGAGAAAACAGTACAAAGATTAGATTTCATACAAATACCCTTTAAATATACTAGAATAATACATATATCCTAAAAAAATATATCTAAAAATACTAAAAAATATCCTTTGATTTTCCAATACCCCCGAGAAAACAGTACGAAGATTTGATTTTATATAAATACCCTTAAAATATACTAGAATAATATATGTAACCTACAAAAATATACCTAAAAATACTACATAATATCCTTTGATTTTTTTGGTATTAACTATATTTATTTTAATATTTTAAATTATTGTTTTGTGTCTAGGCATAGCAAAAAGTATCAATCGATCCCTTAACATATTATTTCGAATATAGAAACATATTTATTTTGAATAATAGATTAGAAAATTAGATTAGATTTTATAGAAAAACCCTTTTAATATACTAGAACAAATATACTGGAACGAATATACTAAAACAAATATACTAGAACAAATATACTAGAACAAATATACTAGAACAATATATATAAGAAAAATATCTAAAAATGCTACAAAATATCCTTTGATTTTCCAATACCCCCGAGAAAACAGTACGAAGTTGCTCTCCCCCCTGCCTAGCATTTATGGCACTCCATTTATGCGAATGACCCTAATGTATGGATGGGGCGCCGTGTGGAAATGCGCTAATCGGCCATTTGAAAGCGGCCATCTATCTATTTGGCCCGGCCAAACAGGCCAATGTGTGTGTGTTGTGAGTGTTAAGTTGTGTGCTGTGAAACCATGTACTCCCACAAATATTGCCCACTTAGCGGATCTATCCGCACGGCGGGAACGAAAAGTGCAGCGCGGAAATCAAACAATGCCATTAGGCTAATAATTGCCGCTCGTTATTGTTGTAATTGCCGAAGTGGCCGAAACAGAGGCCAGGCAGGCACTCGCCCGGCCGTCGGGACTAAACGTATTAATTAAGCTATTTATCTAAACTAATGCGAGCATTTAGTGGCCAAGACAAGAAGCAAATCGCACTCATTAGCCGGCACTCTCCTCCGCTTCGCCTTCACTTAACTCCACACTCTACACTCCACTCCAATCTTCTTCGACCACGACGTCCCAATCGCTTTTTCTCCCAGAGATAATTGGCCCGGATAAGTAGTAGTACCAAGAAGGAGGGAAAAAAAAGAAGACTAGCCCAGGCCGGGATTGATCGAACCAGGAATAGGCCCTCCGGCAGAGCTGCTCTTCTGGATTGAAAATGGTACCGGCCACACGCCTGTTCCCTACACTTGTGAAAAACTTAATTCTTAACCCAGAAAAAACCATTTAAATAATGGTTAAGTTTTCCATTTCATTGTCACTATTTTTCTTTCGGTGCATTTGGCTTATCATCGCCCTGCATCATTAGCTTGATTATGATTATCAATGAGCACATCGCCAACGCGACCGTGGCCCTGGTGGCTGGAAGCCACGTTAAAATAATACAAGAACTTGTCTTTGTCTTTGGCTTTGTCTTTGGCCTTTTCCGAGGTCCGAAACTGGAACTGGAGCTCCAATCAAGCCCCGGGCTTTGTCTTTGGCTTCTACTCCAGATTAAACTTGGACCACTGGCCTTACTCCGCCCTGAAGTTCTCTTCAAAGAAGTTCAAAGACTTTTTCATAAAGGTGGTAACCAGAAAGGTAAACCAAATATAATAATGAAAAATATAATAAATAATATATAATAATAAAAAATATATATATATTAACTAAAATCAATAAGCAATCTTACACAAATTAAGAAAGAAATGTGGAAAATATATAAAGAATATTTGAAGGGAAGACAAATATGTAGAAATCTTGAAACGTAATAGAAAATCTTTATTAAATGTAAACTTAAACATATAACAAATAATAGAATTCATAAATTTAATAGGAAACTCTTTTTAAATAAAATAAATAAAATTTTTAGAAGAAATATGAAAATATGTAAAATATAAAAAGATACAAAGAAGTCTCATGACTTTCCATTATGAAGAAAAAATATATAATAAAGTATAAAAAGCCAGAAATAAAAAAAAACACACAATAACAAAATTTTATAAGCGTTATAAGAAAATATATACAAAATATTTGAAGGAAAGGAAAAGAAAAAATAGAAATACCGAAGAAAAAGATAAAGATATTATTACAAGCAATTGAAAAAAGAACTCACATGAATATAATCCAAATGTGTAAGAAAATCTATTATAAATAATACCATTTATAAAAATTGAGCACTCCCTTAAATAAACTAATGAAATTAGCAGAAAATATATATAAATAAAGAAAGTTACCTAAATCATTAAAATAAATTAAGAAAAACCCAAACTCTTTCATTTCATAAGCAAAATTTTTGTCCATTTCTTCAGCAGAAAGGGTATTCGTTAAAGTTGTCATTCCCATAACTGGACAACTATCTCCACTTGTTTTAATTTTCGCCTTAGTTTCGTTTTTGGGTTTTTGGTTTTTGGCTCATTTTCCGGAGAGCTACCAAGATGCTGAGATCCGATTGAGATTGCCGGCCGATAAAAACGGCGGCATTGTTGTTGGCTTTCCAGTCGCCGTGACAAATTGCTGGGAGCTGGGATTCGTTTTCGGATGCGGATTGGTTTCTGTTTTATATATGCATATACATATATATACCATTATATATATATATATATATTCGTATAGGGTTTCTTATTTCTTTCGCAGCAGCAACAGCAGCAGCTCTAATCATTGTGATTAGCATAATGAGGTTGTCCGGGCAGGGGAATGGGGATTATACCGCGTATATATATATCGATTCTGTCAGCTGTTGCCGGTTTCTGATTTCTCTAATGGAGCCACAGCCCGGGGACAGAACCTTTTCGCCCCCTCCTCCCTCCCGACTCCTGCACTTACACGTAATCATAATCGTAATAAAAGGCCACATATGGTTGCCAGGTAGCTGCGATGGTAGCATAGGTGAAATGGGCATGGCCAAGGGAAGGAGAAAGGGAATGGGGTTGGGGTTGGGGTTGGGAATGGGGATGGGGATGGGGATGGGGATGGGGATGAGGATGTTGGAGGAGTTGAAATAAGAATGGAGGTGACGGTGCCCACATGTGCCTGCCACACACACACACACACTCTACGCGGATGAAATGTGGTCATATTTTAACGGAAAAGAGCAGAGAGCAGGGAGAAAAGTAAAGCGAATCATCAAAAAGGCAACAACATCATCATCATAAGCAGCATACCTCGCAAACACTAAGAAAAAACACCCAAATTAGTTTGAATAATTAATTTGGGAATTTTTAATATATAATTTTAAGATCGTATTTTTTTAAGATCATATAAAACAATTATAAACCCTTTGTTTCTTAAAGGTTTTCTAACTTATCTTAATAGATGATAGACCAAACTCGCTTTTTGTACGTAATATATATAATTCTGCTAACATTTCTATATTTTTTTCAAGTGCAAAATGGCAACCACCACTCCACCGGCAAACAATATAAAAAGCCACAGACACTGTCAACGGGCACAATGTTTGACAGATGGACTTGCCGCTGAAACCGAATACGAATACGAATCCCAATCCCAATCCCAATCCCAAATCCAAATCTAAATCTGAAGCTGAGCTCATCTAATTTCTGGCATTTGTTCTCGGCGGTGGATCCTGCTCCTCATCGCCGCCGCGTGTATCCTGCCAACCGCAATATGAATGAAGTTTTAATAGATGTCTACGGTGACACATTAAAGGCCAGCCAAGCAAAAGGCAAAAAAAGAAAAAAAAAACGCGTGGGGAAATGCGCCTGACAATGGGAAAAAGAATAATGAATCGCAAGATGCAAAGATACAAAATGCCAGAGAAAGATACAGATACCAGGGAAATGCTGCAGGAAGCTGGAAATATGAGCATAAGCATCAAGTACATGGGGAATCACTCACATTTTACGAGCCACATACATATGCCAGTTTTAATGGGGAAAAGACTTAAAAGATCATAAAACGGGAATATATAGTTCGAAGAATTATACAGTTTTTAATTAGCGGGGATTACCAATAACTAAGCTTGAGTTTTCCTTTAGTTTTAAGGGGAAATTCAATAATTGAAGGGGTGAAATTCTATTAACTCTGAGAGGTCTTTATAGGGTGAATAGTTGCATATTTATTGCTTAATAAATAATAGGAAATGCTTTTATTGTTTTGTTATTTAAGCTAAAGAAATTACTTTAAATTTGATTCTTATCATTTAAATTTTTTATTTATTTTTATAAAGCCTTATTTTTAATATATTTTAAGAGCTTTTTGTAATAAATAAATAATAAAAATAAAATATATAAAAAATGCTTTGATTATTTAGGTTTAAAAATGCTTTTATTAGGTTTTTGCTGATTTAAAAATCTAGTTTAATACTTAAAGTAAATATTAAAAATATTTTCCGCTAATATTATTCACCTTAAATAATTTTAAACATTTATTTTTAATATTTATATATAATTTATACAATTTGTATTTACATATCACTTTTTGCTTTGCCTGAAATATTTCATATTGATAACAGAAAAATTACTTTGGCCTTTTTTATCGCTGATAAAACTTTCAAAAGTTAGTCACTTGCCTCCGACCACCTTTCGGCTTCAGTTTTCTACCTTTTCTCCCATATATATAAATATATATATATATTTTTTTGTTGAACCTCCCCAACCTTACACGTAATTTTCCATAAACATAAAAGTTGCCTGCTTCCTTCCGAACTCAGTGTTGCCACAAAGCCCTGCATATTGTATTTATATTTTGTGATTTTAATGCGGCATTTTGTGGCTGCGGCTTCCTTTGTATATATAATATCTTCTTTTTTTTTTTTGCATGCACAAATGCACTGAGCAAAAATGTTTAAAAAGTTTTAAAGAACAGATAAAATAGGTGATATAGAAGATAGAAAGACATCTCATTATTTCAAGTATAAATAAGAATTTTATACCATTTTTAGGAACCTTACTAGAAGCATTATCTTTTGACAGTGTCTCGACATTAGCAGCAGCATTTTTATGACATAATTGTGTTGTTCACCAGCAAAAAAACAAAAATAAAATAAAAATATAAAATAAAATAAAAAAAAAGGAAAAGAAAGACAATCTGCATATGTGGGCAGGGGGGACTCAGCCGAGAATCCGGAATCCCGAAACTCCACGACTTCGATGACCCGGCAGGAGTCTCTGCTCTGCTCTGGATAAGGTTCAGGATATATGTATGTGTATAAGGATGAGGGGGCGGTTGCCTTGGACTCTGGGAACCCACCCCCAGTGCCGCCGAGATGCCTCCCTGAATTGTAATTACAAGCATGTAACCTAATGGCACCCTCCGCCGCCTCTGTCGCTCCTCCGTCTCCTCCCTCCCTCGCTGTAAGCGGAGAATCTGTTTTTTCGTTTCTTGTTTTTTTTTTTTTCGTTTATATCTCCTTTTTTTTGCTGGTTTTTTGTTGCCGTGTTCATCCTCCTCCGCGTCATTTGGGTTTTCCTTGTGGCTTAAGTGGTAAATGTTGTACAAAGAGCATTGGGTGGGGGGGGGGGGGGGGG
>VNJQ01000024.1:66047-96921 GCA_008042515.1 Drosophila truncata
GGGGGGACAGCAAGAAAAGGTATAGCCTAACACAGGACTTTACAGGATCATATTTTACAAATACATATATTGTGTATAATTTTTTTTATTGTTTTTTTAAGGGTGTAAAAATTATGGCTTACATTTGGTTTAATATTTTAGAAGTAGTTATCTTTAACTTAAATTGTTTTGAAAAAATACCAAAGTAATTGTAAAATATATATTTAAAATAATAAAATACTAAAAAATACTAAAAAATACTAAAAAAAATACTAAAAATATAATAAAAATATACTAAAAAAATACTAAAAAAATAAATACTAAAAATAGGAAACAAAACAATGAAATTAAATCAAAATCAAGTCCTCAGATTTGGTTAATGAAGACGGTGACTGGCATTAATAAGCGCATCATTATACGCAGTAACCTTTGACCCCCCGCCCACAACCCATCCAGTCACACACACACACAACCTCATTAACACCCACCCACGCTCACAGAAAACAAAAACGCGCCAATTGCAGGTGTAATATTTCAATGTGCGTGGGCCTTTAGCCACCCAACCACCGCACCAGAGAACTCTGCTAAATTTATACTCGGGTTTTGCTAGGCACTGCAATCAAGACACTGAAAAAAAAGTAGTACAGTCAAACGAAAACTCACAAAAAATGAGAATTTTATTATAAGAAATATATTAAATATTCAGAAAATTATTTAAATTTTAGAAAATTTCAAATTGAAATTTGAAAATTCAATAATTGAAGGGTTAAATTTCTATATTTCATTAATTCTGAGCATTTTTTTTTTTAATATGTTAAATATTCAGAAAATTATTGAAATTTTAGAAAATCTTAAATTGAAGTTTGAAAATTCCCAACGGATCGTTTAAAAATGGTTTATAATATTATTAAATATTGTTTAATGAAATTTGCATATTTTTTAAGGGGTTACATCATTAAAATTGCGATTTACATTTTTGTTATGTTTCTTTTTTAAAGTCTTTAATTTTCTTTCGCAAAAATAATTTTAATTAAAGATCCAACATATTATTAATATTAATACGATCGATATATATCGATATATATTGGATATTTATATCGATATATTTTTACCTTAGCTTTAGAAAAGTCTTTAATATATACTTTGGGGAATCTTTTTCTATGAATTTTTCATTTTTCTCAGTGCATTAATGCGAAGGAGGGCCGAGCCGTGAGCCGAGTTATGTGGAGCCTAGAAGAGAGGCCAGAAAGATACCCAGAATAGAACCCCCAACCGGGGCCTTGTGGGTGTATTATCTTTTGAATTTATTACCTACAAATGTTATTTCTAGGACGTTAGACACCGCGTTGGAAGCTGAGTTGGAAGTCAAGTTTTATGCGCCCGCCTCATCAGCGCGTTCATTAGGGGCACTCCACCCACCTTGGAAGCAAAAAAAAAACGAAGAAAACTGAAGCCTGAAGCCTGGAAAACACGAAACACAACACAACACAAAAACGAAAAAAAAAAACGAGAGAAGAAAATTGTGAAAGCAAGAAAGGAACTGAGACTGAGACTGAGGCTGAGGCAAAAACATCATTAAATTTATGGTAGACTTTGGCCTTAGCATAAGACGTAAAACAGCTCGAAACAAAAGCAGCTTAGAGAGGGGGGGAGGATGACTCCAAAAGGGGGGAGTCTTGATATAGGGGACACAACTTTGGCATAATTATACCAGGTTAAGGGGGCCTAGGCCAAAACTAAACATTTCAGTGGTTTTTTAAAGAATTTAATGCAAGTGAAAGTTTTCATTTTATGGAAATCAGCAAGAAATCGAACAAAGAATTTATTTAGAATTTTGATCAGATTTTTCAGATATTTTAGGAAAAGCAAGTAAGGGTTTCTGTTATTATTTTTATTTTAATCAAGTCAAGATTGAGCTTTGAACTTCAAGTTAATTTAAATAATTTTAAAGGAAGTACTTGGAACTAGAGGTTGAGAACTATCGATGCCGATAAAACTATCGATAGTTCTCCACCTCTACTTGGAACCATTGCTTATTAGTTTCTACATTATATTAAATATATCATTATATTTTTCCCTGAACTATATGACTTTTTAAAATCATTAAAAGCCTTACTTAACTTTTACCTACTTATATTTACTTATTTTATCCTGGTTCATTTCTAAAACAAAAATTCCCCATCAAATATGCAGTCGTTTTTGAGAGGCAAAACCATTATTGAAATTTAGTTGAAAGTTGCACAATTTCCCGCCTCCGATTTTCCCCCTTTGGTATAGCCAAACGTTTACCCTTTTGGTTATTTTTATTTTATTTTATTTTCTTTCACATTCTTGCGGTTTCGAAATGGCGCAAAAAGAATCTGCTACTTTTTATTTGGCTTTAGGGCGGCTCTTAACCCTTTTGGCTTAACCCAAAGACAGCCAAACGGACAGTTGTCTGTGGGAAAACTGTTGCATTTCTCAGAACGCGCGTTTTCCTATTTTCCGCATGCGTGTGCGTGTGTCAGTGTGTGTGTGTGTATGTGTTGGTGTTGCTTTTCCCGGTCTTTGACATTTACAACAGTTTTCCGAGTAAGAGAAGAAGGAAGGGGCTTTTCATGGGGGTCATGACAGTTAGTCATAGCATGTTTACAGAAGGAGTATGCGAAACCACACACACACACACACACACACTCGGAAAAAGGGGTAGCAAAAAGGGGGGGGGGTGGTGGCGGAAAAGCAAGACAGCGACAGCGACCATAATGGCGTCATAAAGATGATATCATAATTTCCTACTTTGCTTTCCTTTTTCCCCATTATTGTGCGGTCTCCACCCCGCCATCCTGTCGCTTCCTTAGCTCGCTTTTCCTCTGGCTTTTCATTTGTTTTTCTTTAGCTAGTGGTATTTTTGTATTTCTTGGCATTTGCAGTGGCCGATCGAGAGGGAGAAATTCCAGAAGTTACAATTTATTTAAATAAAACTATAAATTTTAAATCTATTTAATTGTCAGGAAGTTCTTTGCTTTGTGGAATATCAAATAGAATTTCTGTAGCCTACTTTTCAGCACTAAATTTAAATAAATTCCTTACGATTTCATGATAAACTAATAGTTTTTTATAAAAACCAATCAATATTTATAATTATAAAATAAATATATAAACAAAAACCGGACTACGTCATTTCTTTTGTTCTATATTTGAACGATGGCCAAGCCAAACAATTCATCAGTATTTGTCAAGCCGTCAGGCGAGCTCCTCTACAACACCTTCCCAGGAATACCCTTGGAACACCCCTCTCTTAATATGCTTGCAAATCGTTCCAGGAAATTGAGCGAACTGCACAGCACTTCAAGTAAAACAAATACAAAAAAAAAAACAACAAAAAAAAAGAAAGAAATTATAACACTAAAAACAGAACAGAAAAAAAACTAAAGAAGTGGAGAAAAAACGTCGGAAATTCCCTTTTGTTTGAAGGAATTATGAATAAATTTAATTTTATCAAGTTGAGAGCCAAAACGAGGAGCAGAAATATTTAGTATAACTAAACGAAGCGTGCCCGCTGCCGCTTAAAATCCCCAAGTCCGGAAATTCATTGAGGTCCTGCCTGCCTGCCTGCCTGCTGCTAGGAGAAAATATATACATACCACCCCTTTTTTTTTCATTTCTAAACCAAGCATCTATTTTAAGCATTCGAAGCGAGTGGAGGGGAGAGACTGGGAAGACCGAAAGTGATTGTGGGGTTAAGAGGAAGCGATAAAAAAATATAGCGGAATCTGAAATTATGCTTCAGATCGCAAAACGAACTCGGGGAATCCGCTTTTAATGGGCTCTACTACTTGGAACGAACGAATAATGTTATTTTTTTGCGGCTTAAATACTTCGAAGGGTTTCACTGCTCCCGGAATTTCAGTTTTATTAAATTAAGTGCAGTCGCTGGAGGTTTAAGGGAAATATTAAATATTAAAAATATGATTTCTTAAATCAATAAATATCACACACCAATTTGTTTTACATTAAATTGTATTTTCAAGGTATATATAAATGCTGTAAAAATATATAATAAATATATTAAATTTTATTACTTAATAATGGGGAACTCTTTTTACGATTGCCCTTCGCATTCTTGACCATATTTCGTGTTAACATTTAACGCCGCCCTAAAAAAGCCAAACAAACCGCAAAATGTCCCTCTCTCTCTCTCTCTCTCTCAGTTTAAGTTCATAAAATTTTATTTGCGTTTCATTTTCATTTACTTGCATTTTATTATTTTATTTTGATCATTTTTGTGGGTGGCAGGAAGGTTGTTAAGGCCAAATTGACATGAAATCAAATGAAGAAATTTTTATGAAGCTATTAAAGCCAAGAGACGAAGCCGAAAAAGAAACAAATAAGAAAGTGCAGGAGGAAAAGCGCCAAGGGAAGCGGAAAAAACATATTTTCGAGAAGAGAAAAGCAGCGGACAGAGGAAATGGAAATTAAATCAAGAAAAATTAAAAAGCCGTAAAAAGTAAAGGTTCTTAAGAGAAGTAAAACAGCAAAAGAAAAGCAAGGCAAACAAAAATCAAACTGCAAACCAAATTAAAGCTCAATCTAAATAATTAAGATTTAATTAATAGAAACAGAAATATCTGTGAAAGGATATGTGCATTTCAATTGCATAATACTGATTAAGCGGAGACCAAACATTTACTTCAAATATTATGCCAGTCGTATTTTTGAATTTCAGGCTGACAAAATCCCTTAAGCCAAAATCCCCAACCCCCAAAAAAGTTCCCCATCAAATTTGCCACCAAAAATTTACATTAACCCCATGGAGTGTGAATGTAAATATGTGCCAGCAGATACGAGTATGCCGGCACATATCTCTTTCAGAATAATTAAATGGTAAAATGGCAAAATAGTCCCAGACTCCAGACTCTTTCAGTCGACTTCCTCGAGGCTTCTTCGCTGACACATGGCCACACTGGCCAAAAATAGTTGTAGTAAGTTTAGTAATTTTATGAAATTTTATTGTATATATTTTTAATAATATTTAGAAATGATTTCTAATTAAATTATATTATTATAAACATTATAATTTGCAAATTGCATCGCTTTTTCCTGTTTTTTTTCATCTGGCTAAGTGTAGGAAAAGCGGGGGAAACTGGCAAAGTGTCTGGCTCGAAGGGGTTAAATGGCAAAGAAACTGAAAATGCACACACTCAAATGAATTAAAATGCAATTGAAATATGGCAAATGGCATGCGTCGGTCTCGAGAAAACAACTTAAAAAGACGACTCTGTTGGCAGCGGGGAAAAGCGAGGAAAATGCCAAGAGAGAAAGAAAAGCGGAAAACGTCTCTCGTCTGGATATGAATTCAAGGCAGGCAAGAAGGATTAGGAACCTTTAAATACCCTTAAAGTAGAATTATTTTAAAATAGTTATATGAATTCATATTTAAGGTGAAAAATAAAGTGTAAATACTTGAAGACTAAGGGGAATTCTCTTTAAAAAAATCCCAAATATAGAATAAACTTTAAAGTTTATATATTTAAAAATGTATTATAAAGATCCAAAAATTTTTAAAGATATTATAGCTTGCAAACTGACCTATACTATACTATTCTTGAAGTCTAAGGGGAATTCTGTTTAAAAAAATCCCAAATATACAATAAACTTTAAAGTTTCATATATTACAAAATATATTATAGATATACAACAATTTTTATAGATATTATAGCTTGCAAACTGACCTATACTATACTATTCTTGAAGTCTAAGGGGAATTCTCTTTAAAAAAATCCCAAATATAGAATAAACTTTAAAGTTTATATATTTAAAAATTTATTATAGAGATCCTACCAATTTTAAAGATATTTCAGCTTGAAAACTGACCTATACTATACTATACTTGAAGTCTAAGGGGAATTCTCTTTAAAAAAAATCCCAAATATAGAATAAACTTTAAAGTTTCATATATTACAAAATATATTATAGATATACAACAATTTATAAAGATATTTCAGCTTGAAAATGTATTTATTTTGCGTAAATGTATTTATTTTATTTCTATATATTTAACCAACAATTTCCTTTTCGTGTATTACTAATAATTGCCAAGAAATGCACGTTATTCAATATATCTGTGCAGTTTCCGCACTCAATTTATTATTCCTTAAGCTGATTATGCCATTAAGCAATACGCACAAAGGACATCAATCAGCCGAATGAATGAATGAAAATTATTTCACTAGACGACAATTTACAAATGGAGTATTGAAATATTGCCAAGATCATTTAATTATAAATTGAAGCATAATTAAAGAGCAACAACAGACACAATGGCGCCAAATCCATCCAACCGTTTTCCCAACGATTTTCCACCCCGGCCTCCCCCCTCCTTCTAACCATTTTCCGCCCAACACTTGGCAACGTTGTCGTTGCCGGTTTGTCGGTCGCTCGGACTTAAGCTTCAAACACTTCTTTGTGTCACTCACTCAGGTATTTAACCTGAAGGCGGCTAATTGGAAATTTAAATGCCGCTTCTTCCTTCAGATCCTGCAAAACGCCCCCACGTTGACGCCCATTCCGTCTCATGTCTAATTAAACGTGAAAATCCTTGACCTTTGAACCTTTTTGTAGCAGCTTAGCAGTATTGCTACGGAAATCGAGAGGGAAAACCCTGACAGGAAGTGAAATATTTGCGTTGACAATTGGCTTGGCAGCGAGGGGTTTAGGGAGGGGGAAACAAAATGATTATCAAGGCTAAGAGTTCTGGGAAAACAATTGGAAATTTGTACTTTAAATACATTAAATTATTTGTAATATATTGTTTATACATATTAATTCATTTATTTCTATGAAATTTTGTTTACTTTTGCACTTTGAGAAAATTGATAACAAGGTTTGCAAGAAAATATTGAGCAGTAAATAAAATATTTGTTATGAGAGATAATAGCTTGTTAGACTTTATTAAATATATATCATATATATTTAATTTACTTAAGAAAATATTTAATTTACTTAAGAAAATATTTAATTTACCTAAGAAAATATTTAATTTACTTAGGGAACTATTTTAAAAACTACCTGAAATTTATCAGTTATTTTTAATTTACTTAAGGAACTATTTTAAAAACTACCTGAAATTTATCACTTATTTTAACTGAGAATTAAAAAGTAATTCCGCAAAGTAACACCATTTGTAAGGCAATCCCTGACTTTATTTATTAAAAAATATGTACCTATTTATTGACTAACTACTGAAATAATAAAATATTCATATTTTAAAAATTCTATTTATTTTAGAAACTAATTTAAAAAATCTCTAAGCTTTTCTGAGTGCAACCTTCATCCCTCCCCGAGTTACCAGGCTTCCATTTCATTTGAAAACATGTTGGGGTATAACAACAACAGCGACATTTGTTATTGTTGTTTCAAATGGCGTCATTGTTGTTGTTGTAACAGTTGTTGAAAACGCAATTCCGATTCGAGAATTCCCCTCCGAGAATTCCTCCTTGTCTTTCTCCTCTCTCCTTCTCTCCCTCTGACTTGGTTTTCTCCCCCACTCAAAAGTGTAGTTCAGCTGGAGTGTGAATCATTTCCGTTCGAATTTGGTTCATTGCATGATTTTCACATTAAAGGTGGGGGAGTGTGCTGCGGGGTTAAGATCTTTTTCGTAGGACCTCCTTGGACCTCCTCGCTTCACTGCTCTCCCTTCGTCTGATTGTGTTTTTTCATATATATTTTTCCTTCTTTAACTTATTTTCTTGGAGCGCCCTTAAAAATAGCGAAAAAGCAACGCTTGAGGGAAGACTTACAGGGAATAACTCACTATCGGAGCTTATAGTAAATTTATCGTAAAATATTTCGTAAATTTCGTATAAAAAATAAACTTAAAAATTACAAATACTCGAAAAAATGTATTTTTAAGCCGATTTTGTAACTAAATGACTTTATTTGACTGACTTCACCCAATTAATGGATAGCCCCGGAGTCGGCTACCTTTTTTTGTTTGTTATATATTTCCCTTTTTTTTATTTCTCTGCTTTTTTTTCTCTGGCATTATTTGCGCTCGAACGGTTTGAGTAGCATAATAATTGCCCTACTAAAAAACCAGCCGGAAACGGAAGCGCTCATCACACATCTCCCAAATCCCATTCCCATTCCCCGCTTCCTCTCCCTCTTGTTGGCACCCACTTGAGGTGGAAATCGAAATCGAAATCGTTAAAAAAAAAAAGAAAAAAAGACGAATTTTCGGCCTGACTAAATAGAAGTATCAACGCCGAAACTCAATTTCCAAACAACAACAAGCCAGGCGCGAGCGGAAAATATATACACAAATATTGTATGGCAGATAAATACGAAAACACGCTAAGCACACAAAACTTTAATATTTAAAATTTTCTATTGAAATGCCAGAGCAAACAAGGAAAAATAAAAGAAACGAAGGGAAGCCTCAACTTAACGAAAAAAACAAAAAATAATACAAAATACCATCAGCTGACGGAAGTGGCAGGCGTTACAGATTCTTTTGGGAGGATGACGCACAGTGGAATTAAGTGTTAAAAAAGGAGCAGATAATAAATATATTATTATATAATATTATTTACAAAGAAAACTTGATATTTAAATATTTATCATTTAAAAAACACTGCTTTATGTATGAATTTCTGTTTAAAGCACATATTTATTTAAATTATTATTTATTATTTATTTGTTAATAAATCCTCTTAATTTCTACATTTATTTTACAACATTATTATTGTAGAAAATTAAAAGTAAATAATAATCAATATAATAATCGAAATAATTCCATTTAATTTAATTTATTCCCCATTTGTCCCACTGTTCCATGGCGCTTCCTTCCAATTTTCAGCTGTCATCGGACATAGAATAACAAAAACAACTGCAATCATAACAACACTAAAGAGGCAGAAGACAAACAAAAGCAACAACCACAGAAAAAAAAGAAAGAAAGAAAGAAAACACAAAGTGGGGGAGGGAGGAAGAAAGAAAGGAAAGACGAAAATTCAAAGTCAAAAGTGCGGCAATTAGAGCAATTTCCCTCTCTCTCCCTTTCTCTCTTTATCAGCAACCTTTCCTCCGCGGTGATCATTTCTCCACGCCTTCTTTTCCTCTTCCCCCGTACTTTCATCTGTTACGGCGCTTCTTCTCTTTTTTTTATAGATTTGTATCTTATAGATACATTGCGTTCTTCCGCTGTTCCGCTGTCTCGCTCTCGATTATCCGCCGAAAGTCAAAGGCTCAACTACAGTGAACACCTAATATGAAGTTTAGAATTTCGAATTTTTGGAATAAGAAAATTATTTGAATAATTGGAATAATATTTAAAACGTAATAAAAATAGGGATCTATATTTTATATTTTCTTAAATTCCCCAAAGAACAAATTCATTTATTTTCTTGACGCCATGATTATGAATTGAATAAGTTGAATGGACACATAAAATAATAAATAAATAATATAAAATACAAAAAATAATACATTTTTATTGATCATTATTTAAGGATTTTTAAATTTTTTTAATTTTAATCATACTTTTCTTAATATTTGTAAAAGGTAGTAACCTTTTACTGTATTGGTCTGCATTTTATTCATCTGGCTCATTGACATTTGAAGCGTCTCGTGTTTCCGCCTGCCGCGGCCCTACCCTCCTCCTTCTCCTCCTCCTTGGTTCCCTCGTGCTTGGTTTGTCGTTTCCACTAAGTAAGTAATCCCAATAAACAAGAGGAAGAGAGCAGCAGCATCCAAAATCCCAGGAAATATGAACAAAAATGTACATAAATTCGTTTGCCAGGCGAAGCAAACTGATCCACACGTGTGTCCCTGTGTCTCTTTCTTCCTTCTCCTCCTCCCCATCACTCCTCCCCCCCTTTCACTCACTCTCTCACTCTCTCTCCCTTTCTCTGTGTCTCTTTACCCCATCCCTTTAGCTCATCTGCCGTTCTTGGTCATTCATTCCCATTCATTCAACGCTTCATTGCTGCGGTAATTGCTTCCAAATGCTTAAACGCTTGCATTGTAGCTGTTCAAATACACTGCAAGAAATTAATGGTAATTTTGATAGATTCATAATTTTTATATATCATAAAAAAATATATATTTCAATTATCTGAGATCTATCTAAGCGAGTTTTGTATCCATAATCATAATAATCCATCTGAGATCTATCTAACCGAGTTTTGAGTTCCATAATTAATTCTTAAATATAAGTATGTCTCATTATCGCTTGTATTTTCGTTATTATTTTTTTTCTATTAGTGCATCATGATTCCTTGGTGTTCCCTATACCGCTGCAGCCCTCCTCCTCCTCTACGGCCGACAGTTTTCCTCCTCGGTTTCAAGTTGGGATGTCCAACATGTGTCGTCGTCATTGATTTGTTGTTGATGGGCATGCGACGGCTGCTCCAGAGGAAGACACGCAGAATGAGACGAGACGAGACGAGAGCCGAGCAGCTATGTCCTTCTCGCTCTATTGACATTCATCTGTCACAACCCAAAATTTAACTCAAAAATCCGGGGGAAAAAAAGCGAAACTAGATTCCAGAACAAAAGAGATTTTTGTGAAACGTTATCTCTAGGAAATTTTTTTTTAGGAGGCGTATATAGAACAGGGAGATAAAGCAAACTTCAATAATTGATCTAACACTAATATTTAAGTAAAAGAGCAATGATTATTAATTAATATTAAATTATTCTTTTATATATAATAAACAAGTAACATTTTCAGGCTTGAGAGCAACAAAGAAAATCATATTTCTCCACGAAAACAAACCCCAACATCCCAGGACGTACCCAGAAAAACCCATAAAAACAATATATCCAAAAGAATATACAAAAAATTGTCAGAATATATAGAAAAGTAAAAAATAATGCAATTAAAAGTCACGGAAGAAAGTCGTGGATATTACTACTTCGAAATTTCCTTCTTATAGTAACTTATTTATAGTATTATACATAAATAGTATTATATTAATATATATTAAATTATATATGGTTTAATATTATTATATATTATATTATATATAGTATTATATTATAGTATTAAGAATAATATATGAATAATAATAGTTATAGATACTTAGGTATCTATAAATAAATATGGAAATTGACCAGCATTTTCCTGAGGTAAAGTGAAGAACATATTTAGAATAATTTAATTTATCTTAATAATTTATTCGTTGGACAAAAATTTATCAAAATTTAAGTAATTTACTACAATTATTTATTCACTTCACCTCTTCTATTAAACTGAACAAGAATTTTATTTTATATTTGGATCAAAGCCTAAAACAGGAAACTATCAATGAGGCTAACAACTATGGTATGTAGGTTTCCACTTCTAAACTATATTTCTATGCCCTGACCTTCGGGGATCTAATTTTCAAATGCAGAACGGCATAAAAGGTATTATCTTTTATTTAAATGTGGAAATACTAAAGGTTTCTGGGTGGCAGGCAGCAGCAGTATGGAAAGTTCTCAGTTTTCTCAGCATTCTGTGCCAGTCGAACGCTCGCTTTTAATTATGAGCCTTGGTCTTTGTTGTAGACTTCTCTTTACAGTTGCTGTCTTTCTGCTTTCTCCCCCCCAAACCCCTCATTTTTTTATATTTTTTTTTTTTTTTTGCTCGCACCTTTTGCCTTCTGCCTTTTGCATGTGCATTTTATTTAAATTTTTAACCCCATTCCCAATCGCATGCAACAATAAAAGAGAGCGCGCGATGCCAGCCAGCGGCGTGAATTGTCAATATAGTTCTTCGAACTGGTTGGTAGGGGGAAGAAGGAAGGGGGTTTCGGGAATATGGGAAAGCGTTCTTAAAGTGCTTTGTCCCAGAGATCACAGGGAAGAGAGGAATGTAAGTCATGGCAACTCGAACTGGGATGCTGTGACAGCACAAAAATAAAATTTCATTAAATTATACTTAGCCTAGATATTAAAAATACTAAATACCAAAAATTAATCAAATATTTTTTATCAAGTTCTGAACTTGTACAATTTTTTAGAAAATATTTGGGAAAATAAATCTTTATAAAAGTCATCACTTTTGTATTTTGTATTAATGACTTTTAAATATTTTTTGTAAACAAAAGTTATAGCACCTCCGGTAAATGTTATAAAATATCCCATAGAAACTAAACTAAACAAAAAATTATTCAAACGAAGAAATCTTTAAAACTAACAACTCTTTTAGGTCAAAATCCCAGAACCAAGCTTCGAAATTGGCTAGAAAATCTTACGATTACCCCTGACGGCTTGCATTTCCCCTGATATATGGCATCTATATGTAAATATATATATATGCACTATATATATATTGGAATTCATTCCGATGTGGGGCATGCCCGCTGTTGCTGTCACCTTTGTGTGGCACTTCCGGATCTTTTTTTGGGGAACAGGGAACAGGGAACTGGGAATGGGAATGGGAACAGTGTGACTGTTGCATCTGCCGGCCACCAATCAAGATTTTAATGCGTCGGGGACCCGATGGCTAATTTATGCCGGGCTATAATATCACTTAAACCCGCCCCCCGCCCCCCGCCCCCTGCCTTTTCCCAGCAGCACTGCCATCCTCCCACTCACACTTCCCATACTTCTTCTACCGATTGTCCGCTCTGTTAGCGGGTGCCACTGTTAATATCCTTAACAGTTTGAACGAAGGACGACCTGGTTTTGCGCCGAGGTTGCTTTTGTTCGTTTGACTTCGTTTAAATTTAGTACAAACACACACAGAGAAGAGAACCAGAGGGGGCGTATAACATCGGGAACTCGTGTGTACTGGGTTCGGTTTTGCTGTTGTTGTTCGGCTTATTTTATTTTTAGCAGAGGCACGCGACGCGAACGCAGTTTCGGGAACAGTTTTTCTTCCATTGCTTTTGGCTTTTTGCATGCGCGTGCCGCCTCTGTTAATGCCGGGGCAGAGCAGAGAGATGTTGACGCTGGCATCGGCAGAGCTGCAGACCGAAGCGAAGACCGAAGACCGAGGCGGATGCCCAGCGATTTTCCTATAACAAGTTTTTAGTACGTGTTCCGCCGTGTCAGTAGACAGTCGTGTGATTCGGTTGCATGTGGCTCTCTATCCACCGCAACGGCCAGCAAGAACAACAACAACAACTACAAGCACAACAACAACAATAACAACAATAACCCGTAAAATCACAACAACAAAAAATAAAAACAAAATACAAAACAAAACAAAGCAAACAGCAAAATTATAATAATAATTATAATAAATTATAAACGGGCTAAAAAAATCACTAAGGACCACAAGCAGCTGAGAGTTCACCTTTATTTTTTCAAGTGATTACCGAAAATGCAAAACAAAGCCGTCTGCATGAAAGCCACACAACAGCAGCTAAATATCCTCGCTAAAAAAAGGAAAAGCCCAATTAAAATAAATTAAAAAAAAAAATTGTTTTTTTTTTTGAGTTCGTTTGTGTCTCTGTGTTTGTGTTCGTGTGTTAGTGTGTGTGTGCGGTGTGCGTGTGTGTTGGCCAGCTTCCTGTGCAACCGGTCTGCGAAAAAGAAGAAGGCGACTTAAGCATCCCATTCATCCAGCATCCGACACAAGTTGCACCTGCAGCAACAACAAAATATAAAAATAAAAAATAAGCAACAACAACAAAAAGAAGAACAAAATTCTAGAAGTAGAACCCCACAGCCAGTAAACCCGTTTCTTTTTCAAGGGGCCGCAAAAGAGCGCCTTGTTGTCGTCGTTGTATGTAGCCTGCCTCCAAGGCCAAACACAAAATCCACTTGGCCATAACAACAAAACATAACACATCCCAGGACGGACCTACAAAAGCCGACAACAACAACAACAACAAGACATCAAGAAGAAAATATTAAATCAAATTTACAACAACAAAATATACCAGTAAAAAGCAAGAATTTTTGGCGACATTTTGAACATTGGACATTTCCCCTCTTATGGTAAGTTCTTGTGTGATTTACCAAGTGAAAAATTATGAAAAAGTCAACGCAAATAAATAAAGTAATTACTAATAGTTATGGAGGTTTTTGGGTATCATAAATATGATATTAAGTGACTTACTTGTATCCACATTATCTTTATTTCACTTAACTTTATATTTACTTCACTTTATCACTTTATTTAGCAAACTAAACATTAATGCAATTAATTTTTTTTCACACTAAATGCATAGAGACAGAGTTGCATTTTCTGACAAGAATATTTAGAGTGGCCAAAGATGCAGAGTTGCATTTTCTGACAGAATATTTAGGGTTACCAAAGATTTAAACGCTTGCATTTTCCAAGGAGTTTTTTAGGGTTGCTAGAAGGCCAATTTAATATAATTTCTATTTCTGCATAAAGACAGAGTTGCATTTTCTAAAAAGAATATTTAGAGTGGCCAAAGTTGGAAAGGCTTGCGCTTTCCAAGGAGTTTTTTAGGGTTACTAGAAGGCTAATTTAGTATCATTTCCATTTCTGTACTTAAGATACTTTATATTTATTTATTTTATTTATTATTTATATTTCTAATAATATTTATATTAAAGGAATTTAATATTTAAAGTTTTAATACTATTTATATTTAAGGTATTTGATATTTATACTTTTAATATTATTTCTACTTAATATTTAATCCAACCACTATGACTTTCTGTACTATTATTATTTTTTAAGTCTAACAAATACCAGACAAAATATTTTTTAAATCAATTACAAACAATAATTTTATGGTATATAATCTCCAAGTTGATGTAACTATTCCCCACTCTTCTAACGTCCTTAAGTTACAAATAATAAATAATATATATACGAAAGACAACTAAAAAAACCTGGAAAGGCTTAAGGTTGACAAAGAAGGCTTAAAGAAAACACCGAAAAAAATATAAAACTTGGCTGGAGGACGTTTTTGCCCAGAACCGAGCAAGTTTTCCCTCTCATATTTGATGCAGCTAAGTATGCTACGGTTTTTTTTTGCTGCCCCCCAGCCCTGGACTTTCATGTTTGTCTTGCATTTAGCGGCTGTTGCTTGAGTGCAAGTGAAATCCTAGCCCAGGCCAATCAGTCCGTCCAACAAACCATCCATCCATCAATCAATCAATCAATCAATCAATGCAAAATGACTTGAAACTTTCCCAGCTTTTCTTCCTTTTGTTCCTTCTGTCCTGGGGAACATGGAAAAAATGTTTCAAGTCAATTAGCAGAGGCGTCCACGTCATAAATATGGTAGAAACGGAGGGGGTGCGGAGGGGGTTGTGCTGGTGGTATGGTGATGGTGGTATAATGTGGGGGTCAGAGGTCGTATACTGCTTCCGGTCTTTGTTAATGGAATGATGGCCAAAAACGAACTGCGCAAAATTCACGCTTTTGGTTGTCAAATGTGTGCACAGGTTTTTTTCTGTTAACATTTCATTATTCATTAAACTTGATTTAACAAAAAGTAATAAAATTAGTTGATAAATTAACTATGTTTTAGAGTTTTTCTGTATTCTTATTTATGTAAATTATTAACGATTTATAAAAATTGCAAGAACGATTGATAGTTCTAGCTGCGAAAAATTTCCAATTAATTTGTTCACATAGAAAAAATGTTAAATTTAATTATAAAAATTTCTAATTAATTTGTTTACATAGAAAAAATGTTAAATTTAATTATACAATAACATAAATGAATTATTTTAATTAATTAATCCTTATTTAAGGATTAATATTATTATAATAATATTTTCTAAACTGTAAATAATTCCTGGATAATTTTAAATATTCTCTTAGATAAAAAAAGAGTTCTTAAATTAACAAGAAAAAATCTTTACTTAGTTTTAAGGTTTTTTCTTTACATTTCTTTCAAAGACCAACAAATTTGTACTCCCACCTTGAAGACATTTGGATTTATTTTGTTTCTGATTCTCACACAATTAAATTGTAGTTTCCAAGCGATTCACTTGAGAACTCTTTTAGTCCACCCCCCTTTTCCCCACTCCTCTACTCCATTAACTTTTAGCCAATTGCCGAAAATGACAAAAACCAACAGGAAAAGCAAAACCAAAAAGCACACAAAAAAAATGCTACAGCAAAATCTTGTTTGCCAATCAAATTTTTCAAGTGGAGACCACAACAAAGCAACAAAGCAACTGAGAAAGGAAGGGGGTAATAGCGAAAACAACAAGTGCGAGAAAAAATGGGTGGAAAATTCGGGGAAAAATCGAGAGTGGGAGCTTGAAAACCTCAACAAAACCGAAAAATATTTTCCCCCACACTCTTTCCTCCTCTATCTTGCTTTTTGTGGATGATGTCTTCAATTTTTGCTCTTAAAATCATAAAATTTCCGATTTTTTCTCGGTTTTATATACATATATATATTTCTTTATTTTTTTAAGTCGAAACTTTTCTAATCAAATTAAGAGGGAAGAAGGCAGCAGGACGATGCTGTGAAAGTGAAAATTATCTAAGTCAATTTAGAGTCAGCGGTCATATTGAGTTTACAGTGCGGTTCATAATGAGAACATTATTTTGTACTTCAAGGAAATATTTATAAAATTAAACCTGGACCTATAAAGATAAATTAAAAAGTATATTAATAGATAAATAAATAAATAAAAGATAAATAAATAAATAATACTAAATGTTATTGATTTAAAAGGAACCTTCAGCTTATTTTAAATTCAGAATTATAGATAATAATATATAAATATAATATACAATAACATTCCCTCTAAAATTCAGATTTATAGATTATAAAATATAAATATAATATACAATAACATTCCCTTTAAATAACAGACAAAAATCAATAATAAAATCGCTGAAATAAAATCCACAAAAGTGAAATATTATTAAATCCACTCTCAAGGATATACAGAACCATATCCGACTGGAATCCGTGAAATTCGCACAACTTCACAGACTACTCAAACTCTGATCCCTTGCCAGTGATTTAACGACGTGAAACGCACTGTGCTGGCTCCATAAAAATGTTCATCATCATTTGTTGCTTCGCCCAACTGCAAATGGGCAAAAGTTTACACATCTCAATGACCTTGGGTACTGCTGGAAACCTCGCAAACTCCCACAAAACACCAGGAAAAGCCACCCAGAAAAAATAACAACAAAAAAAAAAATAAAACGAGAGAAAAACGAAAAACATATTTATTTATAAATGCGATGCGAAAATGGCGGTAGAGGTGGGAGAGATGGGAAAAAATAGAAAAGTTTGCTGCATAAAACTGAATTACCGGAAATTGGCCAACAAAATAAAAGGGAAATAAACGGCAATGCGAAAAAATGCTCTGGCTCTAGCTTTGCTTCTGGCCAACTCTCTCTCTCTCAAGCATTTCGGCCAAAAGTAGGTGGCCAAAATGGCGAAGAGGAAACGAAAAAGTTTTTTACCTACTTTAGGCGAAGAAGCTTTGAAAAAATGAAAAAAATGAAAATACTTATACTTTTTTATAAACAAGAAACTAGTGCAAAAAACTTGGCTCAAAGGCATGTCAAATAAACCTTTAAAACTCCAGTTTTCCATCCTAAATATCCATAAGCTACTTAGGAAGTGACTGGTAGAAATATATTCGAGAGGTGTGAATATATGTATCTTTTATTTGTTCTTAAAGAAGTGGTATATTTGTTCTTATAAAAGTGGTATTTTAATGAGTTATTAAGAGTAAAACCTCTTATTTTATTAAAAAAGGAAAAATAAAGAAATACATTTTAAACCTAATAATAAATAAATAAATTATAAAATTCATGCTAAAGCTGCTTATTTATTTAATTTCCAAAAAATGAAACCCCTTTTGGCTTTAATATCTCTTCCTTTTGGCCCCCAAAAAGTATGCTATAATTTCTGCATTTCTTTTGGTTTTCATTTAAATATTTGCCTTTGACTTTTCCGTTTCCCGTTTTTCCTCCTGCTTTCGTTTTCTCTTCCCTTTGTTGTTGTAATTGCAAGTGCGCCACTTGCTTTTGACACCTGCTTTCATCCAGGAGCGGAGTTTCTTTTTTTTTGGTGGGAGGAGGGGCGGCGGTAGGGGTCATTTATTATGGCCAGCCAGCTTCTTGGCTTTTTCCCGCCCAACTCGACTCTCGTGTTTTTGCTGTCGCCGTTTGTAATTGACATGAAAATTTAATGCCATAATTTTATTTTGCACTTGGCCTACCCTTCCCCCCGCCCGCTTCTCCAAACCTAACAACAACTTTTCACCCCCTTTGCCATGGCCTTAGTGTGTTTGCCTTTGTGCTTTTTTAGATTAGAAAAGTTTTTTCCTTGTTTGCAATTTTTATTTGTTGTAATTTTTTTATTGTACGCCTACGCTATTTATATGTATATATTTCTTTCTCGTGGAAAGTATTTCTAGAGCTGTTTTCCAGCTTCTTATTTATTTTATTAAATGTAAAATTTAATACGTAAAAAAATCGTACTTCTTCAAGTCAGAATTAAAATTAATTTAACATTTTGTATGCTCTTCTGTTGATCTTAGGGAACAGTTTGCAGAATTTTGTGTGGTTTTCAGCTTAAATAAATAACTTTGTCTAAGTTTTTTTTTAGGAATAGATTTACTATGTTTATAAACTAATCTTTAATATTGTAAATAGTGTAAATAATATATACTTGTAAATAGTGTAAATATTATATATTTGTAAATAGTGTAAATATTATATATTTGTAAATAGTGTAAATATTATATATTAAACTAAATCTAAGGTAACACTAAAAAACTATCGATTGTAACTATCGATAAGAAGAAGATTCGATAATATAATCGATGTTGCATGATCACTCTTATAGAGAACAAGACCAGAGGCAGACGTTAAATAATAAAAGTTAAGGAAATAAACATTTTACAATATTATTATTTTGTATTTGTATTAAATTTAAATTAGTTTTCAATACAGATTTTGTGTTTTAAAAAATATCATTTACCTAAAACACAGTCTAAAGAGCCCAACAAAATATATGTATATATTTACAACTATAACTTTTCAGAAAATCCTCTATATTTACTTTATTAAATTATTCTTTAAAGAAGAAAAAACATGGCACTTCAGTTGAGCTGCGATTGAGTTGAGTTCTCTCCTGCTCACTTTAGTTAATTTTCATTTATTTGCCGTCGAACATTTTCATTTCGTTGGGCTGCCGTGAAAATGTTTCCCCGGCAAAAAAACGCGCCTCTACTATACGTTTTTCTTCTTATTTATATATGCATTTTTTCTTTTTTTTTGGCTGAAGTTTGTGCGCTTCCATTTGAGCAGAAAATCGCGTCGCTCTTTTTGCATTTGAATGACCTGCCACGCCCACAAAAAAAAAAAGAAAACTAAGAAGAAAAACCAAGCAGCCAACCAACCGCCCCTTTTTGGCAGCGAGAGAGCATGCTTAATAATTCAATTCATAGGCTCAGGCACGAGAAGGAGTCACGGAATACAAAACAAGAGGAAAAAAAAAGAAATATAAAATAAAACAGAAAAAATAAAAATAAAGGCACAAAAAATACTAAAAAAAAAAGGCCAGCAAAAAGTAAGTTTCCCACTCATCCTTCGTTATCCCTGAAGGGGCATCCTTAAACAGAGTGACACCGTCCAGGAAGTGAGTCCTGCCCTTGTCCATTTCACCTGCCCACCCCTCCACGACCTCCCCCCTCACATTAGAAGCAAACAAAATGGGCAAAACGAGAAAAAAAAAATGTCTTATTTTTTTTTTGTTTGTTGTATCTTTTATTTTTTTTTTCTTTTGCCGCTGTCTGTTTCTGTTGTTTGCCTTCATTTGCATATAAAATTTTTATACAACCTGCAAGCGTTTATATGTCTACCCGCCGGTCGGTCGGCCCCCTTCTAGGCCTGCCTGTTACCATATCCTGACCATGTCCCTGTCCATCTTATTGCGCAACTGAGTTCGTTTTAGTTTGCTAACCAAGAACAGGACTCTTAATATATTATATATATAAAGAAAAATGTGAAGGAAATAATATAGAAAAATGTATAGAAGTCTATACGAAAATTTATAGAAAAATACAAAAATCTATAGTAAAATCTATATAAAAATCTATAAATAAAATCTATATAAAAATGTATAAAATCTATATACAAATCGATAAATAAAATCTAAATAAAAATGTATAAAATCTATATAAAAATCTATAAATAAAATCTATATAAAAATCTATAGTAAAAATATAAATAAATATATAAAAATTTATTATCATTCTACATAAAAATCTTAAATAAAAATCTTTTAAAATCTATAGCAAAATATATGCTTAAAATGCTGAATATTTCATTAAAAACCAGTCAAAATTGTACCCCAAAATCGTGCTACCAAAATCGTATTACTTAAAGGTCTTTCACCAAGTTTAAGTGTAAGCTTGACCATAAATATGTTAATGAAAAGCCTGGAAAATGTTCTAAATCATAACTCTCATCTGAGTACACACTGTAGTGCTCTTCTTTATATAAATTTTTTCGTGTTTGTTGGCTTCGTCTGGGAGAATACAAAAGGGATAAAAGGACTAAGTCAAACTGTCTAGGTACCGGGCCTTAGGCTATGTATTTTTAATGGCAACTAAATAGCAATAGGAAAATATATTAAAATATTATAAGAACACAATCAAAAGCCCGAAAATATATATGATAATATAAAAAATAAATTTAAGTTAACTTAGAAATAAAATAAATATTGATAGCTCAATAAATGTCATAAAAACTGTAATTTTTGATTGGAATTTGAAAAAATATGAATAGATATTCCTGGAAAATTGCCTCAATCTAAATACTTGCTCATTTGTAGCAGGAAAATCACATTGGCTTCGCTTTTGCAAAATGTAATTTGTCTAAAATTGTTAAATGAAGCCCAAAACTTCAGCAGCAGACATCCCAGAGATATACAAATGCAGATACAGATACTCAAACTCACACACAGCCCAGTCTGGGCTTAGTTTCTACTTATGCTTTTGTTAATTTAGTTATGCCCAAGTATTAAAAAGAGATTTTTGAGCTCATTGAGTTTCCACACAAACTTTTTTCTTGCTTTTCCCCTCGCTGACTTTATTTTCCTATATATTTATATGTATTTTTATTTTATTTTTTGGTTCTTTGGTGTATTTTTGTTATGTTTTGCGGTTTAGAGTCTAACAAACTTTTCCTACACTTGGCGAAAATGTGGGGACTGCAGCTTGGTGTGAAGAGAGATGGAAATTTGTGGGGGAAAAATAGCCTCGGGGTGGCAGTCAAATGCTGCCCCAGACAGAGGCAAACCCCTAAAAAAACCAAAATAGAGGAAGTAAAGAAAATGGGAAGCAGGGAAATGGTTTTCAGGGGAAAAACCCTACTATCCAATCACTTACTCCACTCGTTCTGTTCCGTTCCGTTCATTCATTCATTCATTCGCTCATTCATTCATTTCGGACTCTCGGGTCGACTTTGCATTTAAATCAATTTAAGCGTTTTACAGTCAGTTGAACCTTTTGTGCCTCATGTCATGTGCACATCCATACAGACACACACACACAGGCATACACACATCCGCAAAGACACACTCGTCCATGGGAGAACCCACAGGCATAGAAATGGAAAAACGGGTGTCTGTGTGTGTGGGGTCAGGGGTCAAGGGGTCCCAACTGCAGACCAAAGCCAACCGCAAAAATATAGAGATGGTCCAAAACAAGCGGAAATATTATCATGAGTGTAGTAAGCAGTTCTTTAAACTTTTGGGAATTATATAAGGAAAAAGCTAAACATTTTTTTAAAGAAATAAATATATTAAATATCCCAAAATCTTAGAAAATATTATAAAATTATAACTCATGAACTTATTACCCTTAAATGTTGTTCGAGGTTCTGGGGATCCTTTGAAAATGACTTCAACAAGGCCTAGGTTAAGCATTATAATAATTTCTGAAAAAAGTATTATTATTTGCTTTCAAAAAATCAATGAAAAATAATTGTTTAATTAATAAAAGTAAGAAATTATAATTATTATACCAAAAAATTCCTAAAAAAACATAAATCACTCCAACAACACTCCAACAACACTCCAACAACACTTCAACAACACTCCAACAACACACCAACAACACTCCAACAACACTCCAACAACACTCCAACAAAACACAAATAAACAATAAGACATTACAAGGATACATATATTTATCTATATAAACCACAACTCCCGATCAAGGCTGAATGATATGAAATCGTTTCTTTATTGAGCCACCAGAAGCTGATTGTTATGCAATAAGGCCAATCCGGCGAACTTTCAGGCAAATGCCTCAGTTATTCATGGAAATTTCTTCGATTTGGCATTTTGTAATCCCATCACGTGCTCATCTCTAGCACGAAAGGGGGGTGGAGCTGGGATACAGAGGCATCTCTCTTACTCTTTTTTTTATATATATATTTTTCCCCTCTCTTTTATTTTTTTGCAACTGTGAAGCCGAGAGCAAATTATGCAGACACTTAAATATGCCATAAAATTATTCGAATTCTGCATCAATTCTTGGCATTTGTATTCCCCTCCTCCCCACCATCCTAGGATATATCTCTATATATATCTTTTTTTTTTTTTGTTTTTGCTTTGTTTATAACTCGAATTTTATTTATTTTTGCTCAAGTCGTAGGAAAATATGTAAAAGGATGTGTATGCATTACCAAGGGGTTTTCCGGGCATTCGTTTATTTTTACGGAAAACAAAAGTTCATTGGGTCAACATCGATGTGAAGGGGAAAATCGAAGTAGAAGAAACATTTGGTAAACCAAAATTATGCAGCTGTCAGGAAAAAATAGAAACAGTATCTCCATTTCATTTTTTTTCTCTCAACAAACAATTGACCAAAGAACTTTCAAAACTGGGGATTTTGTATTAAAAAAAAAAGCTTGAAGATATAATTTAAAATTCCACCTATGTACTTTGCCAACTTTTTTGTTAGCCTTTTTCTTTTTTTTTGCATTTGTGGCAGTGAAATGTGTTCAACATATAAATATACAAATTCATTAAAATGAACAAATTAAAAATGAGCAAGATAGAGAGTGTGCGACAGTAAAAATTATTTTTGTATTTAATTTTGCGCAAAAAAAAATTGCCTCTTTTTTGTTGCTTTTAATTTCGAGTAAATAAATGTTTTTCGCAAATTTGTTAGTGGACGTGGGCAGCTAAATATTTTACACCAGTGTCCAGACGACCATAAAAAAAATTACCGTTGTATCATTATAAATATTTAACAATTGCGACAATTGTTGTTGCCACGGACAACGCATTGTCCTGCATCCTGTCCCAGGATTCCCTACACACAGCTGCAATTTTCACACGCTTGTTTGGGCTTAACAAAAGCAGAAGCAGAAGCAGAAAAGCAGCAGCCAGTGCCAGCAAAAATAAAATAACAAAAATAACAAAAAAAAAATACAAATAAAAATAATAATCATCCACGCGGCAGCCACAACAAAAAAATAACACAAAAAATAATGAAATCTGTTTATCACCGCTTAAAATAAGAATTTAAGTTGACACTGGCCAAGGGAAAAGCTTATTATGAAAAGTCAAGTACTAGGGGGATAAGTGAAAAGTATTTAAGATTTACCTAATCATTATTATTAATATTATTTAAGTTTGCCATCAGAAAATACGTAAAATAAAAATAAATATAATGCGAGTAGTGTCAGAACTCCCTTGCTATAATCAGTGTCATAACCGCTTAGTAATTGTGAGTACTAGGGGGTTAAGTAAATAGTATTTAAGATTTTCCTAATCATTATTATTAATATTATTTAAGTTTGCCATAATGCGAGTAGTGTCAGAACTCCCTTGCTATAATCAGTGTCATAACCGCTTTGTAATTGTAAGTACTAGGGGGATACGTAAATAGTATTTAAGATTTTCCTAATAATTATTATTAATATTATTTATGTTTGCCATCAGAAAATACTTAATTAAAAATAAATATAATGCAAGTAGTGTCACAACTCCCTTGCTATAATCAGTGTCATAACCGCGTTGTAATTGTAAGTACTAAGGGGACAAGTAAATAGTATTTAAGATTTTCCTAATCATTATTATTAATATTATTTAATTTTGCACCTTAGAAGTGTCATCAGAAAATACTTAATTAAAAATAAGAAGTGTCACAACTCCCTTGCTTTAATCAGTGTCATAACCGCTTTGTAATTGTAAGTACTAGGGGAATAAGTAAATAGTATTTAAGATTTTCCTAATTATTATTATTAATATTATTTAACTTTGCAGTTTCATAAGAAAATATTTAATTAAAAATAAATATAATGCAAGTAGTGTCATAACTTCCTTCCTATAATCAGTGTCATAACCGCATTATAATTTACTTAAGTATTTCAAGTTTAATTTGACAAGAAATATACAGCAAATATAATAAAAATCCTATAAAATATAGGACAGAAAAAAGAGACCCTTTTTATATTTACAAAACAAATGAACACAATCAAGGGATAAAATACCCAACAGGTTAAAGTTCAAAAAGCGAGACACACAGCGAAACACTCATCGTCTCTGCCATTATCCCCATTATCCCCCCCCCCCCCCCCCCCGCCCCCCCCTNAAACCCCCATCGTCTCTGCCCTTTTCCCCCTTTTCCCCCCCCCCCCCCCCTTGGAGCTCACATTCAAAATTAATTCATTCGAATTCCGCCTTCATTTCGCCACAATTGAATCGATTAGCAATCCCTCAACACCTTTCCCTTCACCCTAATTGCATTCCCTGCAATATTCAGCAAATTCCCGAGCCAACATACATGCTCGCTTTCCGCCGCCGCCGCCGCCAATTCCCCAAAATCGCCAAAAGCAAAAAATTGATTTTAATGGGCATTGCATTAATTGCGTGCAAATGCCATTTATACTATATGAATGCTGATTATGTTTTTGGGTACAGAACATTTTCTAACTTTGGTTTTCTTTTGGTTGGTTTTTCCGGCGGCTTCCGAAAAACAGCCGCACACAATCGACGATGATTAATATGAACAATCGGTGGAAAGCGGCTAAATGCTACGTGTTTGTATGTGTGTGTATGTGCGGTGGCATCAAATTGAAAATCCAATAAAACACTCAATTTATTTAAATTGCATGCGATTGACAATCCACAGAATTGAGAATAGATGCACCCGGGACAGGCCACAGGAACCACAGGGAGAAAAACTAAAAAAAAAAAAAATACAAGAAGAAAAAATATTTATACAGCAAATTAAAAGTGCTGTTAGGCAACAGAATTTGCAAAAGAATATTTTACTGTTTACTTTTTATAGTTACTTAACTTTAAACTATGAAAGAAAAATTTTTTTTATAAAAAGAAGTTCATAAAAACAATTTAGACTATTAAACCTATTAATATATAATTCCAAGACTGTTGTTTTTCCTAAAAAATGATAAATTATAAAAAATCGATAAACAATATTTAATCGTTGATCGATTTTAATGATATTTCTGTCGGTGTTGCGAATCGTAACCAAAATTCATTTCATTTCATCCCATTTCACGGGGCTCTTCCTCGTTTTTCGCTTTGTCTCCTGGGCGTTAGTCTCTGATTAGTTAAACAGGACACGTAACGCTTGCCACAGCAAAAGTGACAACAACAACAACGGCAGGAGAAGGGAAACACTCGAATATGAATGACAAGCGGAATACAAAATGGAAAAATGCAAACGAAAAAAAAGAAAGAAAAATAACAACAAAAAAGCATAAAAACAACAAGGAAAAATTGGCAAATAAAAACGTAAGCAAATCAAAAATTTGAGGCAATCCGGGGGAGTGCTTGAATTTTTGTTTGTGTATATAAAATCGAAGCCGAAATCCCTGACTGGCCAAAAAATCAGCTTGATCAGAAGAAAAAAATGTCTGAAAAAAAATTAGAAGTAATTCCAAGTAATTCTAAATTAAAAATGTAAGAAAAATAAATATAACTTAAGTATTACCAAAGAGCTGTCAAGTTAAAGTATCTAAAATAAAATCTTAGCTACATTTATTTATTAAAAATAATTATAAAGGTCCTTATATAAGCCACAAATGAGTTTATTAAAATTATACGGTCACATTATAATAGCTAAAGATTAAACTTTAATTTGCCATATCTTAGAGATGTATTACTTTATCTTATTCTCTATTTTGTATCAAATCAAATTTCTTTTAATTAAAATAAGAACTTTCTTTTGCCCAGCTTTTACTCAAGCTGTTTGTCCACCATTTGCTTTAACTCAAGACTTGCTACAATATCTCTGCAACTGCGGCAATTGGTGGGCGGTTTTGGGAACCCAGCCATCCCCCTCAGCACTTAGGAACCCCGCACACACCATTCGTCATAAAACATAACTCAGCAATTGCCCATGCCCCAATGAGCCCACGTACGCCCATCAATTGTCATTTTTATCAGCGTACCATGTCGCGAAATGTTGATTTTTTTTATATATATGTATATATATTTTTTATTTTTCACCACTGAGAGAAAATGTTTGAATATTCAATTATAAATTTTATTAGACAATCAAATTGAATACATAGGGATTTTTGAAGAAGTATTTATTGAAGAATTATCATTTTTGGAGAATTAGAAAATTTGCAAGAAAAAAGGTTTTAAACTCTACTTGAATTTTTTAATTTTTAGAATTAGAATTATTTGAATTATTATTAAATATATTTATTATTTTATATTTTTCACAAGTTAATTCTAGTTCTATTACCACTGGTTTTCTCTCAGTGCCTTTGCCTTGCTTTCTTCTTATATTTTCTTTCTTTTCCTCTTGAAAGTAGGCTACAAAAACTGGCGGGTCAGGGGGTGGCACAAAGTGCGTATTATCGACGCCCCAGCGCCCGCCCGTTTTTCTCTTCCGCTCGCCCTCAGCTTCGCTTCGCTTGTTTATGCAGTCAAATTCATGAATATCACAAATTTCAATTTATTATAAAATTATGTACTATATATTTACTATATATTTACTCTATATTTACTCTTTATTTAATATTTGTAAGATTTTTTTTAAGGGTTCCAATTTATTTTGGTTTGAAAGATTATTATATTAAATATTATATTTCCTAAATTTGTCCTGATTAATCCCTGGCACAAACCTTATATCTGTTGCCTTTGTTTGCTGATGTTTCCGCCTGTTGTACTGCCAGAGACTCGCATTAAAATTTAAAAATGTGCGCACTAAAATACATCTTCTTTTTCCTCACCCAAAAAAACCCACCATTTTTACCCCAACGCCTCTTGGCCTTTGAGCGCAACAATTGCTTATGGAAAAATATACACAAGAAAAGGCAGCAGCCGAAAAATTATGCATAAAAATTAATCCGTAAAACTACTGATAAAGAGTTATCTTAAAGCCAAAAAACTACTGATAAAGAGTTATCTTAAAGCCAAAAAACTACTGATGAAGAGTTATTTTAAAGCCGAAAACTACTGATGAAGAGTTATATTAAAGCCTTTAAAGTATTTGTTTTTTGTAGTGTATTTATTTGATTTCTTTTGAAGTTTTTCCTCATTGAATTTTCCTCGATTTGCCTGCTGCTCTTCGTTGCTGTAGTTTCTGTTGCCTTAGTTATAGTTGGCTCTAGGCTTAACTTGGCTAATCACAAGATTATTTGGGCGGCAGCATAAAGTGTGGGCGTGCCTTTCGGTCTGTCTGTCTTTCTGTCTGTGTATCTCTGGCCAATTCAAGTTAAATTCAACATCAAAGCTGTGAAGCTGGAAAAGTTAAGGTTAAATATATGTATGTAAGCCCAAAGAGCAGCGTGGGTTGGCCTTTGTTTCGCTTCGAAAGATTATTTAAATTCAAGGGAAAAATTGTTTTATAGTTAACTTTATAAATTGATCTTGAATTTCAACACCAAACAATATGTTGGATATATATTTTTGTACAAGATAAAATATGTATTTTAATACGATTCGCTCATAATTCTTGGCAGGGAAGCAGGGAAACTTCGACCAAAACAAAATATTTTCTTCAGAGAGGGAGCCCGAGGCATTAAGGAGGAGATATATATAGAGAAAGAGGAGCCAGCATATGGTTATTGTCCACGCCAGCTTTTATTTCTGCCTTCCCAGTGAGGATTTTGCAACTCCTAATTTCCCCAGGATGCCAGTCAGAGGAGCTTCCAGCCTCTACACTCTTACTCTTACTCCTAGTCCTACACAACCTCCTGCTCCTACTCCCACTCCCACTCCTGCTGATCCTGCTGCTGCCCTATTTGTCAGCACGTGAAACAGTCATAGGACCAGCCCTAAAATCCACCCACACGCTAGGCTCAACTCAACGTTTTTGGGTTGCAACAAGCCCAGTTGCCTTGTTGCATACATTTGTTGTGCCAGGACATTCCCCTCATCCTGCGTGTGTGTGTGTGCATGTGTGTGAAAAATTCATTGAATCATTTGACAAGACAGAAAACGCATTGCAAAGGGCCGGGTTCTGTGGGGGGTGTAATGATAACCAGGCCTAGAGCAGATAGTGGCGCTAACATTTTAGCTTACCAAACTGGCCAAGTTCCCCCCCCGCCCTGACATGTCCCCTTGTCACTCCTTTAAGCCATTTGGCTGGACCTGTGTCTGTGTGCATTACTTTGGGGATAGGATGGGGTGTGAGTGTGTGTGTGCCTCTTCTGAAATATTGCGTATACGCAGTGTTTGAGGGGTAAAAGGAGGTAGGGTAATGCACCGTTAGAAAAGTATTTTTTTTGGTATTTTCTACTTAATTTTTAAATAAATTTATATATATTTCACTGTTTTTATGATTTGTTTATCTGTTTTTTAAATAAATTTATATATATTTCACTGTATTTATGATTTGTTTTTCTGTTTTTTAATGATTTTAGGTTGTTGGTATTTTTTTCTATATTATAATAATTTATTTTGTTATTTGGCAGAGCTCATGTAAAAGCATAAAAAATGATATTTACGGTTTAATTTGGTATTTATTTTATTTAAGATTTATTTTTTATATGCTAGTTTATTTTTATACATTTAAAAGATTTATTTTCTTTATTTTATTTTCTTATAGGTTTAAAAATCTCTACAAATCTCTCTAAAACTCTTTTAATCAAAAACTTAAGGTTTTCCATAAGAAATAAATTTTGGTATATTCTGGTATATTTTGGTGTATATTTGGGTATATTTTGGTATATTTTGGTATATTTTGGTATATTTTGGTATATTTTGGTATATTTTGGTATATTCTGGTATATTTTGGCATATTCCGGTATATTTTGGGGTATACTTGGGTATATTTGGGTATATTTAATATATATTTCCAAATTAAATCGAATTTTTTGGCGACTTAAATCATTGTCTCAGTGTTCCTCCTTTGAAATATTGCGTATACGCAGTGTTGGGGCCTCAAAATGTGTGGCAAAAATCGGGGTTGGTGGGTATTTTCTATTTTTTTTTTTTTGCTCTCTCTCTCCTTTTTAATAGCGTGCTGTATGGAAAACTAACGATGCCCCAGTCACGACTTTGGACATCCTTATCAGCTGCAGCTGGGAAAGCAACCCAGTGCACTCACAGAACATAGGAAAGGAAAGGAAAGGGGGCACTACGGGTTGTTGGGAGGGAGAAGTGTGTCGGCGGAGGCTTTGGAAAATGGAAAATGTTGTATAGATAGTTTTGAGTTTCATGAGTCCCCCGTGGAAGGCGGCTGCTCTATTTTTGGGCCAAACTGTAATTATTAATGAGCATTCAGATACTAGGGTTCAGGGAAAAATCAATGCAGAAAAGCAAGGAAATAGCTAGGAATTCTTTATAAAATTTAATTTAAATTTTTGCAATTTTTGAGGTATTTTCAAGGAAATATTAATTTATTTGATTTTAAAGACATTGAAAATATTATATTTAATATAAAAGGTATTTATTAAATTCATTTTCTTGACCAACAAAAGGGAAATGTCATCCCCTGAGTTAATTTCCTGTTCAATATCCTCCTAATCAGCCCCAAAAAGTGTGCCACTCGTGTTGCCATTTCCTGAATCTCTTCAAAAAAAAAATATCAGGCAAGAAGCTATCAGAATTCATTCTTTATAAGCAAAGCTAAGAGGGGAGAGCAATTGCTTTGGCACATTTATATTTATCAAAATCGTTTTCCTTTCCCCGCTTTTCCAAATATTCTTTTTTTTTGCCTTCTCTCCCACGTGACATAATTAGGAAAGTAAGACCAGGGGAAACATGCTGCTGGCATTATAGGGCGTAAAAATATTAATTTCGACTTAAATGAAAAATTATGCTCCATTTGAGTGCCGACGCAGCAAATAAATTTTCGCACATAAATTTTCACAGCGCTAATAACAATAATAATAATAATAATCAGCAAACATTACGAGGGGTGGATGAATATGAATATATATATACAGTGGCGAGCAAAATTGAGTGCATGTTTACGTTTCTGACTTTGGTCATCAATAAAAACCTAACTACACAAGCAAATCCAAAAAAGAAAATTTTCATGTTATTCTTATTTAATATATTACTATTTTAAGAAAGAAACAACAACATATCAGATAAAACCAAATACTTAGAATAAAAAAACGAAAAACACTCACATAAACTCAATTTTGCACGTTTTATGTCTTGTTCCTATTTCCGCTTCGCCACATCTCTTATCAGCACACATCATCCAGATTTTCCGATATATTAGTTCTAATGCTATTTTCGGTGGCCGTATAATAGCTTAAAGCGTGTTTTTGCGGAGCAAAGCTGATTTTTGTGAATAATTTGACAATTTATTTGATAAAAGCCAAAAAATGCGAAAATTGTCGGGAGAAATTGAAAATAGTGTGGTAAGCCTGACCGAAAATGGCAGTTCTACTCGGAAAATTGCCGAAAGGCTTGGAATTAGCCAATCTGCGGTGGTCTCCATTCAAAAACGGCGAAAACTGACCCCCAAGCCTCAAGTCGCAGGCCGAAAAAATTATTGAAGGAGTCAGATGCTCGTCTAATGATGTCCGAAATGCGAAAAGACAAGCTTTTAACTC
>VNJQ01000026.1:0-18004 GCA_008042515.1 Drosophila truncata
ACGTCAGGCTTGGGAAGACTTATTCCAACAGGCCGTTTCTTTTTCTTAGCTTCGTATTCTTTAACAACCACATACTCCGGCCAGAATTTGGTAGAGCATGTCGTGCCAAAGAATTCGTTTGGGACATTTATTTTGAAAGATGAAATGTTCTTAGCGTAAGAAAATTTAAATTTTTCCACCTTCAACTTGAAATTTTCGGCTCTGACTTTGCCTCGTATAAAGGCAATGACATCTTCCGATGTTTGACGAGGGGAGAGCCGCGAAACAAATATCTGTTTCGTAGGTGGGATTGCAATAAGGGCATTTGGCAAGACAGACTGAGTATCTGTCGTGCCATTATCGGCCGGTGGTCCGACCCTTATACCCTGGGGGGTTAAATAGACGGGGCTATGGGGGTCAAAATTTGTGATCCCCTAGGGGATGAAGCGGATATTACCGGGGATACCGAATCTTTTTTAGCACTCGATCTCAGAATTCTGGGAGTTAATTCTGAGGTCGAGGGCTGTACCGGGGGAGGCTGCTGCTGAGAGCCCGCCGCAGGTTGCAGGGAAACGTCAACCTGCTGCACACCAGTTGCGGTGTTTTTGCGCCTTGGAGACGTGGGGAGCGTGAGGCTATTAAATTGCTTATCAAGCGCTAAGAACATGTTATGAGTTTTATGAAAACTCGATAACACCTCCTTAAAACCGCCCTTGGTCTGCCTCATGAAAGTCAACATTTCCCTTTCAACTTCACGACAGGCTTCGCAACAGTAACGTAAGCCGATATTTTTCCTCACGTCATCAACCGTCCGGCCGGCAATTCCAATGCACTTTGCATGCAAAATGTTGTCGCACAACCAACAGCCGATGGTGAGATCGCTGGAAGAAATTACCTTGTAACAGGTTTTAGCAACGCAGACGATATTGGAAGACATTGTAAAGACTTACCACTGTATTTTTTACGTTAAAAAGAGGGAGCGATAGATAAGATAAAAGTGCAGCTGCACAGAGAGAGTTAGAGAGTCGAAGAGCGTGAGAGCAGGAGAGCGTGGGAGTAAGCAAGCTTAGGAACGTTTAGCTGTCGCGACGGCGCAACAACGGTTAAACGGGAGAGGCACAAAAAGGAATGCAAAAATGCAAGAAAAACAATCACTGCAGCACAATTAAATTGTGAAAATAAAAGAGATTAAATGCACAAATAAATATAGCTGCATGCACACGAAGTGAACGGGAACTATGAAGAACGCAATGTAGAAGTTTTAAATAAACCCCGATGGTTTTTAGGAAAGTTATTACACAAAAACGAGAGCGCAAGAAAAAAACACGACCGTTCACTTTGAAGGAGAAAGACGACATATATACGACTGAGAGTATACAGAAAACTTAATGCAAAGTTTCATTTAGTTAGCTTCAAAACTGAGGGACTAGATCGTCTGTTGATGCTGAAATGTCTCTTTCACTGCGTTGCAAACTTGTGATTGAAATTATAATACCCTGAAACGGCATAAATATAAGTTTAGAAGGATTCAAACCAACCCCATATGCGTGTACCTTTTATTTTGGCCAGGAGTGTATATGCAAAGGTTCATTCAGATAGCTTAATAACTGAGAGACTATTTTGGAAAACCGGACTTGGGTAAAACGACTCGGCTGTTGCTGTTGATACTGAACAAATATATATGTGCCCTTGATTTTGAAAGTGGTATAAGTCAAATTTTTTCAAATCGTTTTTATAAGCTATTTCATATCAAATCTGTGTATACCTTATATGGTCGGAAATGGCTATTTCACGGCGAAATATCGAAAAATAATTGTAGCTACATAGGAGATAAATACAATCAAAGTTTTGAAATTGTCCAGGGATAAATTTAAGATTTCCCTCAGGTAAAATACAAGCTTTGAACACAACAAAAAACTAAATAAAAAAATAATTTGATTAAACATACTTGACCAACAAAAGTGGAAATTTCGTAATTGTTCCATTCCTTTGAAAAATTGTTGTCATCCAATCTAGACCTCACAGCCGATTCTTTCAAAATTGAACTAATTTGATCTGTGGGTATCTGTGGGATGTTATCTATTTCTTCAATACTTGTATGCTGAGGTGTTGTTTGGCCGTGATCCAATTCAGCTGGCGTTGAGTCACCGTGATTGAAATCATCTCCGATGTCTTGATTTGCATTTCTCGGCGTTAATGGTAGTTCATTTATTGATGAAATTTGTTCAACGTCATTAAATGATAACAGCTCGGGACTCCTCATATTATCAAATAGAGTTGATTCATTTTGATCAACAAGAGTTTCTTGGTGTTTTGGTCCAATGTTTAACGATGCTACAGATAATCCCAATGATTTTTGGCCTTCTCTTAAAACGTCGGGAGCATCAAGACTTTGAATAAGCGAATCTGCCCCAAGATCTGTTAAATTATGTGTAGACAGTTCACACTTTCGTTTACGCCCTTTTTTCGTTAAGATTATCAATGAATTTTCCTTATCTTGAGTATAAAATTCCAAAGCAAGAATTTCCATAGGGGCAACGCTTGAAAAATCTTCAAAAAATGTTGAATGAGATAATAACTGCCGGTTATAATTATTTAATAATGATCGTGCTGGTATAGATCTAGATGGTAACGAGAACAGCTTTTCCACCCCTCCAGTTTCTTTCCAATACATGAGCCTACAACAGAGAATAACAGAATTTAATGATTTATATATTTATACATACAATTAATAAATTACCTTTTTGTAGGTGGCGCAAGATCTAGAGTAGTCAATATGTCTGAAGTATCGGCTAATTGAGCCTTCATTTCTTCTCCAGAGATATTTTTTATTTCATCAATAATAAGTTTTCTTTTGCGTTTTGCCTTAGGTATGCCTTTATAAACAGTTGCATCAATTGGGGCCAATGCGAAACCCTCATCTTCATGTTGTACCAGAGTTAATTCATTAAGTGGCGCATTTTCAGATACATCGGCTTGTTCATTTAATAATTCTTAAAAATTGTATTTTTTTAGTTTATTATTTATATAATAATATTAAATTAACAATTACCTCCCTTTTCGTCAATGATTGAGTTTATACATGATGTTGCTGGCGACGGAAGAGGATTTAAATTTTCAATACCATCATTGTCGGAATCATCTTCAATGGTATCTTCTTTAGCTTCGTTATTTTTCTGCTGAGCTGGTTGAGACGGTTCACCAAAGAGGTCATCTTCGAAAAGTTCCGGTTCTAATATACAAAAATGTACAATGATAAATAATGATATAGTTTTGGAAGTAAATTTTCGATTAACAGCGAAATTATATGAATTGGTGACGTTTGTTTGTCCTATAGTTTTAGAAAATAATATGTCGATTAACACCAGAGCTCGCACAAAATGGTCAACCTTTTTGACCATTCGAATTGTTTCGGAGAGAATACGTTTATTCTCATCAGAGTCGGGGATCTCTTGCAAATGTTATTGTTCTTTAGAATCGTTGCAATTCCGGTGAACAGGTAGACCGGTGAACAGGGAACAAGCCAAAAATAAAACGTTCCCTCGCATCTGAGTAAAAACCGAGAGCAAGAGAGAGGGATGAAGCAAAATTTGAGTTCATGCATTTATTACGAAAAATAAACAAGTTTATATACCCTTGCGGATTGCAAATGAACTATGCAATTAAAAACGAAATTATAAGATACTAATGAATGACCGAATCTCAAATTTGATGAAAATATGTTGAGAAACAAACGAGGTTTGATTTTTTCTATTATTTCCTTTATGTTCTTATGGCAGCTATATGATATAGTCGACAAATTTTTATGAAATTTATTTCAAAATTCTGGAATAATAATATGTTGAGAAACAGCGAAGTTATGATTTTTTCTATTATCTCCCCGATTATTCCTATGGCAGCTATAGGATATAGTAGTCCGCTTGTCATAAAATTTAAATCAAAATTCTGGAATAATATTAGGTTGTTTGGTAATGACATACCGGTTTTTACATTCAAATTTCGCGCATAGCTTGTGAAGTCAAATATAATCGTATCTGGTAATGCTGTATATCGTTTGAAAGGTATTGGCATCACCTTTAAAATGACATTAGATGAGCTTCCACGTTAAAAAATTACAATCGATTGAAATGGAGTTCACAAACGCAAAAATTCGGGCAATTTTGAAATTTTATTTCGCACAGGGAAAAACTGCTGCGGAATCTCGCAGACAGATTATTGATGTCTTAGGAGATAACAAACTTTCGATTCAAACCGCCGAACAGTGGTTTAGGGGATTCCGAAGTGGCAATTTTGATACCGAAACACCCAAGCCTTCCGGAGGACCACTTACCGTTGATACGGATAAAATCATGGAAATAGTGGATCGAGATCGTCATGTAACTATTGAAACCATCGCAGAGGAACTGCAACTAAGCACGGAAACCGTCTATAGGCATTTAAAGTCGAAAAATTTAACAAAAAAGCTCGATGTATAGGTGCCTCATCAGTTATCCCAAAAAAACCGACCGTGTATCAATCTGCGAATCTTTGTTGCACCGTAATAAACTCGACTCATTTCTGGATCGGTTAGTCACTGGTAATGAAAAATGGATCACATGTGACAACATAAAGCGTAAAAGATCCTGGTCAAAGCACGGTGAGTCGTCTCAAACGGTGGCAAAGCCAGGACTGACGCCTCAGAAGTGTTGCTGGGTGTATGGTTGGATATCAAAGGAATTATCCATTATGAAGTATTGCCCTATGGCCAAACCATCAATTCTGACCTCTACTGTGAACAACTGGAGCGATTGAAAATTGCACTTGCACAGAAGCGGACAGCCATGGTGAATCGTAAGGGCGTTGTGTTCCAAAATGACAACGTCAGGCCCCATACATCATTGGTGACGCGTCACAAGCTAGGGAAGCTTGGTTGGGAAGTGTGCATCCACCTAATAGTCCGGACATTGCCCCAAGCGATTACTATCTGTTTTGGCCATGCAAAATTTTTTCGATGGACAAAAATTGAGTTCAAGGGAGGATTGTGAAAATCGAATCGCCGGGTTTTTTGCCAGTAAAGACAAGGACTTCTTTAGGAGAGGCATATACAAGTTACCATCAAAATGGCAGAAAATCATCGAAGACAACGGTACATATAGCACTTAAATCGGACAATGCTAACTATGTTAAAATCGTTGTCAAAAATCAATAAAAAAAACCGGTATTTCATTACCAAACAATCTAATATTAAGTGGCCAAATATCACCTTTGGTGATTATACACAGTTACCAGAAAGTACCCGGAATTTGTCATTTAACCTGCCCGTGATACATATTTTTTGGAGGTTTCTTTTTTGTTAGATTGGTTTTACTATCTGTAATTACTATGCCAAAAATGAGTGCATTCTGACCGCTAGTTTATTTTCAGCAGCTGTTAAACCCAGGCGACCTCAGTAGTGTTCCGCGATTTTTACGATAAAAAAAAATGTTGATCATCAATAATACGTGTTTTTAACAAAATTTCATGTGCGGAAACGTAGCGAATGGTAAAATGGTCTTATGGTGAATCTATTCTATCGAAAACATAAGTCTACGCCTGGTATAAAGCCTTTTCGGATGGTAGAGAAGCCATCAAAAACATGTCTCTTTTTGGTCGTCTTTTGGCGTCTTCCCCTGAAGATATCAGTTATATTGTTCTCAAAAATCGTCATAGGAGTGCTAGAAAGATAGCACTTTAGATAAATATCGGTTGTGAAGTAGCTAGATTGAGTTTGATCGATTATTTGGGTACGAGACGCGTCAATTTGATATTGTGATTGCGGAGCACGAAATCGAGACATACAAATGCAATTTCTTGTTTGTGTTTCACTGTGTTTCAGAAATCTAATTTCCAACCATAGATTCATAGTCAAAATTTCTTATCTGTTTGAGATGCGCCAAATTCAGATGTGTACATTTTTTGATAAACTTCTGTATTGCAGTACTCAAATTTAAAATCGTACTAAAATTAAACATACATACTACAATATGAATAACACTACTTCGCCTATTGATTGGAAATGTGTGAATACATAATATTTCCATGGACAGCGATATCCTTACCACTAAGGGGCATAAAAAATAGGTGGTAGCCGATTCTCAGACTTAAGAATATACCTAAAAAGAAGAAAGGAAGCTAACTTCGGCTCGCCAGTTTATATCCCCTTGCAGATTGCAATTAAACTATAAAATAAAAAACTAAATTCTAAAATAATAACAAATGGCCACATCTCCAATTTGATGAAAATATGTTGAAATACAGCGGAAATATGATTTTTTCTATTATTTCCCTTATTGTTCCTATGACAGATATAGGATACAGTTGTCCGATTTTATGAGATTAAAATCGAAATTCTGAAAAATTAATTGGTGGCTAAATCTCAAATTTAATAAAAAAAAAACACGGACTTATTAATTTTCCTTTAGTTTCTCTGAATGTTCCTATGGCAGGATATAGCCGTCCGATTTTTAAGAAATTAAAATCGAAATTCTGAAATAATAATAAGTGGACAAATTTTAAATATAATGAATATTAATTTGTAGTACATGCTATGTATCAGAGATGGCGCGGTATGTATAAAAAATGATTTTCCCGCTTACCTGCTGAAATTTTTCCTGATCTTTGTTTGCTATAAAATTCACAGAGCCCGAGACCTTTCCATCGAATATATGTGTATACAAATAAACAAATATAAAATATAAATTCTGACTCGCAGTGGCCGAAATCCGAGCCGGGTCATATACTTTGGTCGACTAACGGAAAGTGTAAGCGTCAACATAATTGACACATGAGGACCTCGCATGGATATGAATTCAAGTGCAAGTGCATATACCCTCGAGCTCAAACCCAAGCGAGCATAGCTATAAACCTAAGAATATATAACCGTCTCTCCGCTACCGCTGTTGGCAGCGCAGCTTCAAGACATAGCCTTCTATAGCTCTTAAGATATTTTTGTAAAACAAGAAACTCATGAGAGGTTGAAAAATACATGAAACTCTAATCTAAATTCTATTGATCTATAGAGAGAAACTACAACATACTTAATGTAGTCCTGTCCCGGTTTGGGAGCTTGGGAGCAACATATGTTGGCCAATTCTCATCATAAATGGCGTAATGAATGAAAGAATACTTAAGTTTTAAAATAAGAGGGAAAACAAAATTTTTTTATACAATCCCAAAATTTTTCTAATTAGTTGGCACACTTTTATTTTCGAATTTTTTATAACTGTAAACTGTTAATATTTATTAAAGAATGATATTATTAAAATGTATTATTTTACCCATAAAAATGCGTAGAGCATATTCGTCTATTTACTTAGTTCTCAAAGATTTTATATATCTATTGGCAATTCTTATATATATATATACACTGCGCGTCACCAGATTAGCGCCCCTCTTAGTAGTCTTAATTGAAGTGAAATATTTTCAAAACGATTAAAGATAGAAAAGTACAATTTTTTCCAAAATAACTTGGTTAATTATCTAAATTAACACGTATAATAGAATTCAGCTGCACTTTGTAAAGGTTTTTTTTAATTAAAAACGAAAAAAACCGATTTATTCGTTTGTAAAAACTACGTCATCAGATTAGCGCCTTCCAAATACGAATTTAAATATCTTTCTTAATTTGCTTATGACAACATTCAATTTTTTGTTGCTGTTTAATTTAACAATTGATTTAATTTAATATACAATATAGGCAGATGGCATATCTAATCTCCGCAGGAAAAATCGAAAATCATTCTATTCCATGAATGGTAACTTTAATTAAACAAAATTGCCGAAAAAAAAGGCAAAACAGCGCAAAACCATTTCAAATTCTCTTTAAACTAAGAAAGCCTATGGAAAACCTTCAAAGGAGGTCATAACCGTGTTATTCGTTTAGCAGATCGGAGAGCTTTACTCAGACAGGTTTGCGACTCCCACGACTCGACCGCCAAAATAATACAAAAACTGGTGATATGGCAAGCAAATCGACTGTTTTAAGAGTGATCGAGAAAGCTGACCCTTTAAAGAGGCTAAAACTAAAAAAAAAACAACCTCTTAGCCACGTTCGTATGGCAGCGCGCTTTAAGTTTGCTCGAACGCATTTGACGTGGTCCAATGAAAGGCATTAATTTGTCTCATCATTTGGATAGTCGGGTTGGGGGAGTAATGGTATGGGGTGGCATATCCTGTTACAGAAACTGCAAACTGCCACTCATTGGACTGCGTCATATGCGTTTTAGCAAACTTAAAGCGAGTTGCAGAATTTTAGGAACACTACACTACTGATCAGTTCAGTACACTTTCTCCTTCCAAGTGAACTGTCGTGTTTTTTTCTTGGTCTCCCATTTTGTGTAATAGCATTATGTTCTACGTGCTGCTTGGTTGACAGCAGTCTTCCCACATCGTTTCTGATGTATAGGTCCAGCAGCTTTTCTTGCGTTTTCAGTAAGAAAGATGTGAGGCTTATCGGTTTGTAGTTCTGCTTTGGACAGGAAGACAATCTGAGAGGTCCTCCATTGGATAGGGATACAGCCCGTGCTTAGGAAAGCTGTGTAGTTTGCGGAAAGCTGTGACGCGTGTCGCGCACATATATAGGAACTAAGAATATTAACACGAACGTAAATAGCAAATGAAGAAAAGAATACGAAGGAATAAAGAACGCAAAGGAACAAATGAATAAATAAAGAAGAAAATAGGGAAGAAGCAAATAATAAGAATAAGAAAATGACGGGCCAAAAGACGGGCACATTGGATCAAGGAAGAAGGGTCACATTGAATCGAGAACGCTGGCCACACTAATTCTGGCTAATTCCGAAGCCGAGGCGGGCACACTAAACCACGGCGGGGTGTATAAAAGACGGGCCGCTGGCTTAGCAGCCGACAGCGATTGGATGAGATAAGCCTACTTTGTAGCACACACCCAGTAGTTAGAAGCGAAGTTTTTTTGGCGACCGGATCACTCGATCTGGTACGCTTTTTAAATCGTAGTTAGCGTTCCCGTAGTTTCCTTCCCCTCAACCCCTCTATCTCCGGACGACTTACGAGTCACGGATTACGGTTCGGTTTACCGAATCGACCTCTCTCGGAGAACTTCCGAGTCCACCCGCTGCAGAGACTTTCGAGTCCGCGCTCTGTTTCTTTCTAGACGACGAGTCCAACAACAACAAACTTCTCTAGACAACTTTCGAGTCCAACAAGCATACAGTCATAGGGCACCATAAGTCCCCAGTAGTAGTGTAAACACAAATCCCCAGCAGTAGAATGAGTAAACAACTTTTATTGTCTAAACATCCTGCCCGATTTTCACACGCTTATAGGTCGGATTCGCTAGATCGAAACCAAAATTATCAAATTACAAAAGAGCACTTGTATCCAAGAGAGATCAAATAATCAATAAAAGCCATCTCCATCTTAGAATCTTCGAGATTCACCCAATATCCACAAAAGTTCAAGACTGAGGCTTGACCGTCAACCCTGGTAGTTCAATTAATTAAGTTCAGTTCGAGACACGAAATTAATCTGTAGGCCTTCTTCAATAATTATTATTAATAATTATAAAATAAATCTTGTATTAATTCGGTTAAATAAAACAAAAATATATTTTTTTTAATTACGAATTATCAGCGTATTTAATATATATATATATAATAGTAGTAAGGTCATGTATACATATACATATACATATATCCGAGTATTTAATATTTTGGCTTTTATATATATATATATATATATATAAAATATTAAATACTCGGATAATTCGTAAATAAAAAAATATATTTTATAAATAATTTAATTTAATTTTTTTGAATTTATTTTTATTATTATTATAAAATAAATAAAAACAAGAAAGGAAGCTAACTTCGGCTCACCGAAGTTTATATACCCTTGCAGATTGCAATTGATCTACAAAATTAAAATCGAAATTCTGAAATAATAATAAGAGGCCAAATCCCGAATTTGATTTAAATATTTTGAGAAATAGCGAAACTTTGAATTTTTTATTATTACCCTGGTTGTTCCTATGGCAGCTATAGGATATAGTCGTCTGATTTTCATGAAATTCAAACTAAGATTCTTAAATAATATTAAGTGGCCAAATCTCAAATTTCCCTGATTGTTCCTATGGCAGCTATAGGATATAGTCGGCCGATTTTCATCAAATTAAAACTAAAATTCTGAAAAATTGATCATTTGGTGGCCAAATCTCAAATTTGATGAAAATATGTTAAGAAGCTGAGGAGTTATGACTTTTTAATTATTTTTTCTATTATTTCCCTGATTGTTCCTATGACAGCTATAGGATATAGTCGTCCGATTTTCATGAAATTAAAATCGAAATTCTAGAATAATAATTAATGGCCAAATATAAAATTTGGTGGAATTGTATTGAAAACTGACAAAGTTATAATTTTTTTTCGAAAATTTTACAGATCGTTCCTATGGCAGCTATATGATATAGTCGTCCGATCCGGCCCGTTCCGACATATGTACGAGTGAGAGTATATAGAAGACTAACTTCAAAGTTTCATTCAGATAGCTTTAAAACTGAGGGACTAGTTTGCGTAGAAACGGACAGACAGACGGACAGACGGACATGGCTAGATCGACTCGGCTGTTGATGCTGATCAAGAATATATATACTTTATAGGGTCGGAGATGTCTCCTTCACTGCGTTGAAAACTTCTGACTGAAACTATAATACCCTGCAAGGGTATAATAATATAAATATAAATATAATATAAAATAATTAAATAATAGGCTTTGATTCATACTTACGTCCAAAGCAATCTCCAAAGCCATCGCCATCCAATCGATCCTCAGATATATCACCTCGGTCTTCTGTTGGTTGCCGATCTAATGACTCTATATTTGTCAAGACGTCGCTATTAAATAGTTTATCCTTAAAACAGTAAAATAATAGAATTTTTAACAAAACCCAAAATATAAATGTCTTAATACAATGAAATGTAAATTGGAAAAAATGCCGCTAGTGACGTAACGGAATAATTCTAGATTCGATGTCTAACAACATAAATAGACTTTGAATAATTTAAAAATTTAAAAATACTCCGTTCAAACACATTTGGATTTACCTCTCAGCTGCGAAGCTACAATAGACAACGGGCACGAGTGGGAACAGGTTCCCACCTTTCACTTCAGGCGTGTTACCCGACTCGTGCCCGTTGTCTATTGTAGCTTCGCAGCCTGCCTTGTCAGCATAATGAAATGAACACGCATTTGCGAGCTTCGGTACTCTTCGGATAAAGAAACAAAACATTTCGGAGATGGATGAGAAAGAGCTGGTGAAATGAAGGCAGAGCGTGGCATCTCATCCCACATCGGAGATTGACCAAGACGAGCTGTTGTTGCCAAGTCGCGATCTCGCGGCTCTGACGAGGCTGGAGAGGAGTGCAACTAATACAATTCAAGCCAAAAACATGGTTGGCAAAGTTGGGCAAAACCAAACACAGGGTTCGTCGGTCAATAATCCACGACAAGATAGCAAATAATGAGGATGATGACTGGGCTGATCCCTGTGACGCTGTTGATAAGCCCAATTTCCTTGAGGAGATCGCAGAAAATAATGCTATGGCATACTAATTTTCACACAAACGTTTAGTAAATGTTCTCATGCTAAGCCGCACGAGCAAATCAAAGGACTTTAAGACCCTAAGAGCTAAGGATGTGTCATGTATTTAAATTTCATAATAAGCTTATAACCTACCTGTATTGCAGTCTAGAGAATTATATAATAATCATTAATAATAATAATTATTTAATAAACACCTGCCCAAAATATGGTAAAAAAAATTCAACAAGAAAGGAAGCTAACTTCGGCTCGCCGAAGTTTATTTACCCTTGCAGATTGCAATTGAACTTTAAAATTAAAAACGAAATTCTTCTCTTAGAATTTCGTCGTTGAATGGTCGAATCTAAAATTTGATGAAAATATGTTGAGAAGCAACTGTTCTAATTTTTTCTATTTTTTCTCTGATTGTTCCTATGGCAGCTATAGGATATAGTCGTCCGATTTTCATGAAATTTTAAAGAAAATCCTGGAATAATATTAAGTAACTAAATCTCAAGTTTGATGAAAATATGTTGAGTAACATCGAAGTTATGATTTTCTCTATTATTTTCCTTATTGTTCCTATGGCAGCTATAGGATATAGTGGTCCGATTTTCATGAAATTTAAAACGGGATTCTGGAATAAAGATTAATGGCCAAATATTAAAATTGGTGAAAATATATCGAAAACTGACAAAGCTATAATTTTTTTTTCGAAAAATTTACCGATTGTTTCTATGGCAGCTATATGTTATAGTCGTCCGATCCGGCCCGCTCCGACGAGTACGAGTGAGTGTTTATACAAGAGTAACTGCAAAGTTTCATTCAGATAGCTTTAAAACTGAGGGACTAGTTTGCGTAAAATCGGACAGACAGACGGACGGACAGACCGATATGGCTAGATCGACTCGGCTGTTGATCCTGATCAAGAATATATATACTTTATAGGGTCGGAAATGTCTCCTTCACTGCGTTGCAAACTTCTGACTGAAATTATAATACCCCTGTTTTTTGGGTTCATAAGATCATATAAACATTTTTTCGAAGAAACCCCTTAGAAAGGAGATATCGCAATTTGAGCGAAAAAATATCGCTAAAAAATTAATCATTTTTTAATGATCAAGAGCTAAAAAATTAATCATTTTTTAATGATCATTTTTTAATGATTCATTTTTTAGCGTTGTTTTTTAGCTCAAATAATATTTATTTTTATGTATGAGTGAGAATATACAGAAGACAATCTGCAATGGTATATACAAATAGCTTTAAATCTGAGGAACTAGTTTGCGTATAATCGGAAAGAGGGACATGGTTAGATCGGCTCGGCTGCTGATGCTGATCAAGAATATACATACACTGCGTTTCAATTGAATAGCACACTTTTATATGCAATTTTAAATCATTAAATCTTTTAACCAAAAAGAAAACTCGCTGATGTTTAAGTTTCTATTTAAAGTGTAATAAATTTTAAATATAAGAAAAGTAACAAAACTTACATTAAATTACCAATTAATAAATGTTAACCAAAAAACTTAAAAACTTAAAAAATTCCACAACAATTTTGTTTCACATGAATAGCACATTTTTGTTTTAAATATATTTAACGAACTTAAATATTAGGAAATGTGTTTTTCTTCAATATTGAGTATTAATATATATATATAATTGTTAATTTAATAATGGGTTGAGCCCCCCTTATTCAAAGTAACCTCGTATATCCTGTTGGCAACTAATCATATAGACTTTTAAGGTAGTCTAGGGATATTGTAGCCAAGGCCCTCTGAATGGCGTCAATTAGTTCTTCATTTGTTAAAAATTGTTTGCCAGACTCATAAACCTTTTTGGCCAGACATCCCCAAACATTTTCAATAATATTCAGATCCGGCGAGTATGGTGGCCAGTTCAGAGTTTTAACATTTTTATCTTTAAAAACGGTTTTACAACACGTGCAGTATGTATTGGGACATTGTCGTGCTGGAATGTCCAAGGCAAATGATTGAAAAAATTTTCCAATGGTGGAAAAGCTTTTTCAAGGACGTTAAGATACGCTTTTGCATTCATGGTTGAGGATAAGAATTGGAGTTCACAAGTCCCATAGTATGATATGGCTCCCCAAACCATAACTCCGCCTACTCGACTATGTAAACACTCCAATTGATGCGTCTCTTTCCTCAGATCATGAAAATAATAATTGTAGCTATCTGGCCCCTCCAAATTAAACTTTTTTTCATCAGAATAAACTACGCGCTTCCACTCGTTACACCAAGACATATTGACGCGGCAAAAGGTCAACTGTGCTTCCTTTCGTTTGGGGTTAAGCGGTGTTTTTTGTTTAAGTTTCAAACGTTTAAGATGTTTAGCTTTCGGAATAAATCGCCAAACAGTAGTTTTTCTCGCGTCAACACCTGTTTTTGCCCTTATCTTGCTCACAGAGTCATGAGAATTTGAGGCTTCCCGCAGGATCGTACGCTTATCTGCGTTGCTAAAAACAATACTTTTGCGACCTTTCATATTTTTTCCATAGTTTTGTTTGTTTTTGATAAAATGGTATACGACTTTTCTTCTTCTTCCAATTTTTTTCTCTATATTAGCTACAGAAAGGTCACAATCAATATAGCTTTGTATTTGGATCTGTTCTTTGTGACTTAGTGACGTTCCACGACCCATAATTGCACAAAATGATTAAATTATGTTTAAAATTCAAAAATTAATCATGATTCAATCTCCTTGGCTGGCGAAATGTCACTAAATCTAAAATGTGATATTCAAGTGAAACAAAAAAGGTGCCAGTTATTGAAGCAAGTTGAAAAGAAAATTAATGTAAATTTAATCGAAACATTTCAAGACTTCCAATTTTTGTTGAAAGAGAGTAAATGAGGAGACGAATAAAAACCAGCAATAATCATTGCATTAGATCAAGCAATTGCGGAGAGATGAACGATTAATTATGAAAATTTTTGTGTGCTATTCAAGTGAAACGGAGTGTATATACATACTTTATTGGGTCGAAAATGTCTCCTTCACTGTTTTGCCAACTTCTGACTGAAATTAAAATACACTGCAAGGGTAGTAAAAATAAAATGGAGATATTTCCTTAAAACAGACTCGGTAGAAAGCTACATAAATCCATTTTAAAAGGAAAATTATTGCTTTAGAATACTCCGTCCCAGTTAAGAGATTTTTAAATTTTACTAGATTAAGGCAAAATCGACTTACATTTTGTGGATATGACCCAAATATCGGGTAAAGTTACATACATACATAAATAAATTACTGGAAAACAATGGGGTTTTCTTTTTTTTTTAATCTTTCGACCATTTCTATGAGAGTAATACGATATGGTGTTTTCCAGTGTTTTTATTTTCTTAATTTAAAAAATAAAAATTATTGCACCAAAAATGGATGTTAACTTTTTTGTCCAATGATATTTCTTGTATATTTTAGTAGTACTTACATTTATATCTGAAGACCCCCGAATAACTTCTGGTGTTTCGGCTTCAAAGCCAATATCTCCAAAGCCATCGTCCTGTAAGGAAAGCGACAAACTGGCATAATCTTCTCTCATTGTTATTTCGTCAGCTCGAGATTGATTTATAGAGAATTGAGCTTCAATATCAATATCATTAAGTTCGGGTAATGCAGTATCAAAGTCGTGAAAAACTTCAGGAAGTGTGATGGCATTAACATTGGCTTCCCGGTGGCCTTCCGGTAGGTCAACCATACCTGGTCGAAATGCCATCTACAGAAACAAAAATACATATTAAAAAAATACTCTTGTTTATATAATATGCATCCTACCTTAATCTTAACAAAGGCTTCATTGCAGTCTGCTAGTAAATACTTGGCTTTTCTGGAATAAATGCGCACGACTCCAAGTAATAAATGTCCAGATGTCCTCAGCGCCAATTTAACTTTAGGTTGCAATATGCCTTCAACCGATTTTTCGATATTAGTTTCAAATACATGGGCTTTAGTTATTTTTTTATCCCAGTGCGCTGCTAACCAGATCCTGGCCAATGGACCTTTCTTGGCCAATATGATGTGTTCATAGAACATCTTACTTTAAATAATTTTTTTTTTTCAATATAACTTTAGTTTATATTCAGGAATTCTAACTACTTATCGATAATTCAGTGCTGCTTCAAACAGCTCAAACACAGTGTTCAAACCAGCTTTCAAATGTACTGTGCATACTTTCACTCTTGTGGCCCTTTTTACCTGTGATTTTACTAGTTATCGGGTAACTACCTACAGAGTTTTTCATCAATAACGAGAATTTTAAATAACTTAAAAATTTACTCAAAATAAGATAATTAAATGCATTATTATATCGCCCAGTAAGAGATCTGACGTATTCAGAGCAAGTAATAGAAGTAAGGTCATGCCTAAAATTTCTATTAGAGCAAGAGCCAGAGGTCCCCAGGCCTTCGGTAAAGTATAAAAGCTATACGTTTCTCAATATATGTCCTCAACACAGGTAATAACGATCCCCACCTATGAAACTTGGGTCGCGATTGCTTTGGCAGGTAACAGGTAATAAAGGTGTGTAAAATTGTGTCTCAAATTTAGAATAATATAAAACTCAGTTTTTACATATTTTACTTATGGCAACAATAGAAGTCACCTTGTAAAAAAACCAGACACTTCGTACGGTTGCAACCCTCCGACACCCTTAAAGTATATTTAATTGTTATTATACTTACGGTATAATATAAAAACTGAATTTTATATATGTTGTTTGGATAACTATCAAATAATGTTTTCTCAATAGCCAGGCAGTTTCGGTAGTTTCTTCATGTTGCCAGGCACATTAAAAGTCCGATATAGGTGCGATCCCGAGGATTATACGTGTAAGCGGATGCGGGTGAAATAGCGCATTCTGTCCATTGCGATGTTTTACTGCTCATCAGCTGTCCTTTTTATATGTACGGAGAACTATTCTCTTGATTTACCACGAAAATTCATTCTGTATTATAACTATACTATTATATTAAAGTCAAAGAATAAATTTATCGAATATTGTTCAATCGGTAAATCAATAATCCAATTATATCATTTATAATGTTATAGAATTGTTCTGTTTTCACTTAATTATTTTATTTAATAAAAAAAATAATATTTGATCAAAATTTACTTAAAGATGTAACGACCTGCTGTTTTTGGATGGGGCAAGGCCGGCTAGCCAGTCATCTCAGGCGGGATTTTTCCCCCTCTGCCCACAGGTCGCACCATAAACCCAGCTGATCTGGAATCCACAAACAACAAAACAAAAAGAAAGGTAAACAACATCGAAACTATCATAATCTCAACAATACAATTAACGATCACCTCTTCCTCCCAGATGTAGGCTCGGGGCATAGTTGTTATCACCCCTAGACGCACCCTATCTTCTTGGAATCCACATCACATCGCCGGATTCCCTTTGGCCCACGGTCCTTCTGGCTTCTTCCTGGTCACCGACTCATCCGGTCATCATCCTTCCCCCCACGTAAGACAATGGTTGCGTTCACCAGAACAACATGATCACTGATCACCCATGGATTTCTATCGATAGTGCGTGTCATCCCTAATGTTTTGCAAGATTTTAGTAATCATGACCACCAAAAAGGGATCGTAAAAATAGTCCGCTACCTTTTCGCGATACTGATGAATTATATCGATGGTTTTAGTATCGAAAAGAAAAATAGAGAAATAAGAACGTAACTAAAGGAAAAATAAATTAATATTAATGAAGCAGTGGTTAATTACTTAATTTTAACGAATTGATAATTATTTATATAAGTATTATTACATTTTTGTAAGCAAGAATGAAGTGTACAGTGCTGCATTAGGATGAAATAAATTTTTCAGCACGCCTTTTCAATGAAATAAATTATTTTATGAGGCCTCTGGTCAAAAACTATTACTTGGACAATTTAAGAAATATTTTAAAATGTCTCCAGTTGCTTTTTAGTTATGGTTTGTTACGGAACTGCTTCCTTGGGCAACGCCGGGCTAGCTCATGGATCCCAGGGCGGGTTCGACCCGATGCCCGCAGTCCGCACAATAAACAAAAAAAATACCGATAGTATCGGACGTCTCAACTACAGAATTACACACCACTAGGACAAAAAGTAAACAACGATTCAAAGAAAAACAAATTGGACGACAGTTTGGCACAATTGGTGGCTTCGATGGACTCGCCACGACGCACCCACCCATCCTGTGGTGCCTCCGGTTAATCTTGGGGCACCACCCATCTCCGGCGGACCGGAGCCTAATCCAGGCGGCTTTGCGACCGGCTCATCTCCCCCAGGTAAATATCCTACTCCGAATTCATTTTGTCTTCTTTAATGCATCATTATAAATTTTGGGTTCTTACAGATTATTCTTTATAATGCATCCACTTATCCCGGCGGAACGTGTCCTCGGTCAGGGATGCGCTCGCGCCAAGGCTACTCCAATGGCTAAGAC